>JAXQQM020065043.1:0-214651 GCA_034641835.2 Pinus albicaulis | reverse complement strand
ATGTCCTAGGCACTGGTCTATAGCAACTCTAGGCTGTCTCTAGGGGGGTGACAAAATCATCCACAACAGGAGGTACTTAGATGATTGGATTACGAGTGTTTCATTAAAATGGAGAAATATGAATATCCATAATTTGAGGTGTTGTCTCTGTAGAGGAAATATTTCTACTTGAATATTTGGTAATAGGTAGAATAATTTGGCTACATCAGTCCTTACTCCTCTATTATGTTATACCACTGTTATAGCAACGATAGTTCCCTAGAGGAGCCTTATAATGGAACCCGTCAGTTTCCTTTCATTCCAGATTCTCCTTGTCCCAACTTTTGCAACCTCGAATTTACCTCAGTGATTATCTAGTTTATTCCTCACCCTCTGGAATAAATATACACAAGGTTTATACTTCACTATTTTCCGAGCACGAAGAAGTGTTTGCCAATGGATCCTTATGATTAGAGATTATTTCCAAGTTAAATTCCACAATCGGTACAAAATTCATGGTTCCAATGCCACAATCGGAAACCATTCAGGGTTTGAATGCTTGAATGCTTTGGTCCTCGCATTCATTTGAATGCTTGAATGCTTTGGTCCCGACGTTTTTTTTTTTCCATCTACCATTTTGACCATCGGAATTCCGACAACTCTTCAAACCGTTAGAACTGCGATGTGCATTTCAAACCGTCGGAATTGTGATGAACATTTTAAAACTTCGGTCTTGCGATGCACTCTTAAATCCGTCAGAACTGCAATGAGAGATTCAAACCATCGGAATACCGACGAACGCTTTATAATGTCGGAATAACGACTAAATGTCCAAAATGTCGAAATTGCGTCAAATGCTTCAAACTGTCAGAATAGCGACGACAACATGGAAATGTCAAAGTACCACGACAACTTGGGACGTTGGAAGAGCGACAAAATCTTGGAAACGTCAGAGGAGCAACGACAAATTGGAAACGTCGGAATTGCGACACTACCAAAAAAACGTCGGAATTAGTGTCACTCTACTGACAATTATTATAAGTGTCTGAATTGTGACAGGACAGGAAACGACGTTTTTCCCCACCTCAAAGTGTCGCTCTTGGGACACCTATATGTCGCAAGAGCGACATTTTGGTCGTCGGAAATTGGGCCAAATGTGCTACTGAGGGGACCTTATTCCTAGAGAGAAATAGTCATGTTTTGGATGGCATCTTTAACATGACCCCTTGGTCTCCAATAATTAAGGAATTCTTCAACGAGAACCCTAATGGGAGGGATTCTCTTTGGTCTACATAGCTTAAGCCAATCCCTCTGATATTCCCCAAAGGAATCAATGAAGAGCCACATGAGAGCGTCATCATGAACCATGTTAATTACTGAAGTGTATTTGAGGAACTTGGAAACATGATCCATTGCTGAAGAATGATCGCCATTGAATTTTGGGACATTTTTCATATAATTTGTATCCCACCGATTTGGATATGGAGGTATTTCCTTGACATCCATATGAGGGAATATCTCATGCAACTTCCAATGAGCCATTTTCTTGAGTCTTGCATAGCACACAAATCAAGAGTTGCTAGGGGTAATGTAAAATGCCTTGAGATATGCTTGCTCCACCCTACAAGCATTGAATTTGAAGTTTAATGAAGAAAAAGGTTGTGTTCTCCCAATGTAGTCGCAAAATAAGGCTCTATATTTTCATATGGGGATGGAACACATGCTGCCGCAAAAATATAGCATGCCTTGGAGAGGGAAACCCTACAAGGCATAAATTATACCAAGAAGCAACAATGGGTTAGTGTCCCACTATCACCATGGCCAAAACCCCCTTATATTTACATATTTTCATTGATGGGAGGATCCCCGACAAATAGATATCACTTATTATCAGTTTTCTAAATTTAATTTATGGAATGATCTTGCTAGGAGCTCTTCAAGAAAGACATACATTATGCTCAAGCCTTCACAAGGAAGCAATTTGCTTTCTATGAAGAGACCTAGAAAATAAGGCACAAGAACTAAGGTTTAATAAATTTGATGAGTGTTTGAGTATCCAAAGGATAAAAGAAAAAAGAAAATGTTTCTAACAGAGTATACCAACTATGCCAAGGCTCATGAAACCTTTAAGAGAGCCCTTAAGTTGAAGCAAAGAAAACAAGGGTTTCCCTCTTTGGAAAACATCTAGGGAGAGAAATTTTATGGATGAAATTGAAGTGGATGCCCACCAAAATGATATATTTTGTGGAAAATACTATCCACTTGATGTTTAGGATCTTCGACCACCAAAATTTCACTTGCCTAGGAATTCACACCAAGACCTAGCTTCCTATCTTGGCCTTAAATTGACCAAAATAGGAGAGAAAAAATATGGATAAGAATAAAGTATGATAACCAACCAAATATACCAATACCTTGTCCCTTGGGAATATGGAGTATAGTATGAGATAGCTTAGACAAAAATGTTCTCAAGGAGGCCGAAATTTGATGCCCCAGCAACAATATTTCAAACATTTACCTATGCAATGGAAAAATGGATTTTCATGGGATAGCTTCAAATATTTCACCATTAGCACAAGTCATTACATTTTATGTGTGATTAATACATCCAATATTCATCTAGATAGAAATTCAATAGATCTTCAACAAATTAGGGCACAATTTAGCATAACCTGGAATCAATAATTCCATACGTTAGACATTCAAGAAATAGATATTCAGAAATAAAGTACATTTACAATATAGCATGCAATATTTCCATCCATTATAACAAAGAATAACTCCAAACAATATCCAATATCGGATCCAAATATCACAATGCATCCAAGATCTCCAATTCTTCCATAAGAGAACAAGTCTCATTTCCTCTAACAAGGCTGAAAATCCAAAAGTGTGATTATAAAAGGTTACAATGAATGTCTCTTCTATTTGTATGAGGAACAAAGATACCTAATTGATCCTAAAAGCCCCTCTAATCATAAAATAATGCGCAAATAAGGTTATTCTTTCCCTCTAGCAAGGAAGAAAAGAAGGTAATGAAGTAGAATGCTTATCCCCGTAGTTCACGTCTTTCTTCTCCACTTTCCATGGAAAGGAATAAGGGAAGGTTTAAATCATATTCCCAATGGCCTTAAGAGAAGCTTAGAGAGGAAAAGACAGACAGGAACAAACAAGCCATATAGTGATTCTGGAACAAGACAGGGACTGGGAGGGACAAGTACAGATTCACAAACAGACAATGATGAATAGTTGTTTCCACTGGGAAGACTCGGAAGCCTAAACTCATTTAGCTAGGAGAGGAAAGGGACTAAAATTCCTACTACTCCATTTAGCTTAGAAGAAAAGTTAGGAAATTGATTGGAGGTAATGTAGGACAGTCCTTCGTATCCCCGCATGCCCTTTAGTAAATCCTAGTCCCTCATCTATCATAACAGTAGGAAGGAGAATCTACTACATAAGAAGTATGATGAATAAGCAGCAATTTGGGTTGGTTCCGGTCAATATAAACAACCTCCTCTCCTTTTTAGTCGAGCATCTTAGCTCCTTGCCTGATGCAAACAAGTGGGTAAACCTCCTTAAATACATATTTGAGAAAGAGAAACCTAGTTTGTAAGGGTTCAGAGGAATATTGCTCCATTGGGTTCGATAAATCACATTTGTCATAATTCAAATCTTTGATTTAATACATGTCAGGTTCTTCCATCCTATAAGGCCAAGGGGGGGTTTCAGTGATAGGCTTAGGCGGAGACCTCATGCATACACATTGATATAAAATCTTAGGTAGGACAGAGAGCGTAGAGGGAGTGAAGCATGAAACTTATAGGCACCGGTGGGTGAGGGTGTGTTAGCACACTCGACTAAAAGGATAGGTCAAAACCTGTTTGTTCAAGTTCATTCCTCGAACAACTCATTGAGTCATTGTTGGGTTGTTTTGGTCGATTCCAAAAGCCTTCTTCAAACATGCATTCCAAAAAGAGAAACCTTGTGTCGAGGGGGTTCAGAGGCATATTTCTCCATCGGGTTTGAGAATATGCATTTGGCTTTAGGTAAATCGATTCATTAAAGCAGTTCAGGAAGGTAATGATTTCTATAAATTGCCCGACCTGAGAAGTATGAGTTCCTCAAAGTCAAGACTATTAGGGCTCTTCCTAGGAATGGAGTGGGTTCAAAGGACTAAATAGTATCGAAAAAGCTCGTCCTCCATAATCTGGTACCAAGAATATTTCATTAAGCAAGTGCGATTCCAAAAATTATGTATATAGAAGGGTGAATAAGTTAATTTGTTTCTAACACTATGGTGGGTGGAGAAGGATTTCTGGGAAATTGAAGTGGAAAAGGGTGGCTCGGTTTGGTTGTTCCTTATTCTATAGATTTAGTTAGTGAAATGGGGATTTCAGGGCTGGGAAGAACTAGAGAGGACCTAAAATCCTTCCTCATGCTCTATAGTTCAACGAGGTTTCACGAGTGGGTGTTTAATTCTTCAATGGGAATTTGCGTGCGTTTTATTGGTACTTGAACCCGATTCTCTTACCCGGTCGAGTATCCCCTTAAATACTTCAATATAGCCCTCCTAGAATAATTTCGGAGGGAAGGAAGTGAGACGTAGTGGGAATAAATGAGGGGTTTGCGTGCCATTGAAAAGCCCGAGCTATGATCCTGATGGATGGGAGTCATTATTCCATAGAGAGAGTTGATCAGGCATCCAATATTTTTTGAAGTGAGGATTCGCACAAGGTAGAGAGAATGCGAGTCTTAGCATATCCTGATAAACCTCCTAGGACATAGACATTATTATAAGAAATCTGTAGGAAAAACCAATGGATCAATTATAAGTTCTCCACCTTTTGATTTCGCTTCGACTTCTTTTCGTCATTCATCCATCGTGCACTCCTTTCACTCACTACACTATAGGGAGGCACTACTAGTTATTAGTTTTTGTGACTTGGCCCTGTTGGATTGGATATTAATTCTTTTGATCAACCACACTGGAGGACACAAAACAATGTTTGACCATCAACGAACAAGCATTGGGTCGTGGGGGACGGACATCGCAACTACTTCCTTTTGGCCACCCCTATCTAATATTGACATGAGGACAAATAGCGTTTTTGTTTGATTATGTTAGACGAAGATGGCATAGCATTCCGCCAATAGATAGATGGATGGAGGATATCTCCATAGAATTAACACCTAAAGAGCGCTCACTGCACTTTGTTCTCTCCTATGGGATTTTGGTTAAGTCAGTCATAGCACGAGTTTAGGTTGCTCCTCTAAAAGGGATTGAGACATGACTCGAACCCTTAACTACCTTTTGTATCCAAGTATTTAAGTGGCTTTTGTATGTATTATAGTTGTAGCCGTACAATTCTTATATTCTATATATCTAGTAGTATTATACTTGCACAAGATGAAACTAGTCACACTCTGTTCCTTTTGTTTTCATATTATTTGAGGGATGACCTGGCCGGTTATGCTGGTTGGGATCAATTTCATAGTCGGACAGTTCAGTTGTGAGATCTCTGAACAGTTCTAAGAACTACATTACTTATGAGATTATATGGGAGGAAGGACTTGCTTGTTGGGTGGGTGGATGCTTAGAACCTTTACTGAGATTGAAGTACATAGTGGCATTTGAAGACGTTATAATTGCTAAAACGAAGCAAAGCTAGTTCTTGACTCTCTATTTTCTACCTATCTACTTTTATTACTAAGCCTAGCCCACCTAGAAATAACTTTCCACCATATATTTGTGTGGCCGAGATTGTGGGAATGAAATTGAAGCGCATAATGAATGACTGACCTCTCTAGGATTCTGGGATTGCTACTTGCTGACTGGGAAATGAAAATGGTGTAACCTTTCCTAGTCTATGGGGTGGGGTAGGAAATTTTGAAGTGATAATAAAGGGTGGATGGCCACCCCAAAGGTGTGTGTGGGATCAAATCCACTTTTAATGAGCTAAGAGTATGTTTTTTGGTGCTATTGCACCCCTTAAAGAAAATGTCAAGGGAGCTACTCAGAGATACAGAAGCTTGGAACATTGTTAGAATAGCCTTAAGCCCTGGAGCTGGGAAAATAGAGAGGGACTCACCAAGAATTGTTAGCAGGTGACTTTCCCAGACGAGTAGATCACACACATTGGGTGCACAGAACCATAAGAAAGATACCCATACCTGGAACCAGAATCCGGAGCCCTCTCACCTCTCACCTCAGAATCGGAACTGGAATCCTCAAATGAACAAGCATTGGAACCACCACCTCATGAACACAACGACAACGAGCCAGACAACTAAACCACATAATCAAGCAAGCCAAATAGATAAGCCACTGTATAAGAATGAGGAGGAAGAAGAGTCATCACCGAGGAAGGGAAAATAGAAATCTACCGGGGAGAAGATAGAGGAGAACCATACCCTCCAACTGATATGGAATGTGATGTTTTATTTATGGATAATGGCATTTTACAACGTTACAACCTATTTCTAGGATGAAGCTTCCTAGCTGGCTGGAGTGGCTGGGATAAATGGATCTCTGTATTCTCTCTATTCCTAGTCAAGGGAAGAGGGAAACCTAGTCAACATCTTCTGGGATGAAGGGATCTTTGTATTCTCTCTATTCCTATTCATGGGCAAAGGTAACCCCTGTATAAGTTGCCTTAAAGGAAATTTTGTCTCATCAAGCTTGTGTACTTCGGAGATAAGGTTGGTCAAGGGAGATCAGGTCAAGGCTTCTCCCTTGGGGAAACACTAAGGAAGGGCTATTTGGTCACTTAATTGAAAGGACGATCTCTCTAGTCAAGGCACATCTGGAAAGAGATGGTAATCGAAGGTAAGGCACATCTGGTAAGGGAAGTGAAGGGAAGGTAAGGTAAGGCAAGGGAATCTAGGGCAGCTAAGCAAAGGGCAGCTCTAGTACAACTCCATCATTAAGCATACTCTCTATCTATCTCCCTTAATACTATTTATCACGCGTACACACACACACACCCGATAAGCCCGATAAGATCAATGATAATACTACGTAGTATAGTATGTTGAAGGATCACACTATGAAACTACGGTTAATGTTGGATAAGTGTCAGCAGATGCAACTATTCCTCAATATAAATAAATGTCTTTTGTGTACTGCATTTGGTGTTTTACTGGGGCGAATTGTTTGTAAAGAAGGTTTACTGTTGAATCCTACAAAGGTTTCAGTCATCATCAATCTTCCAACTCTAGAGATAGTGTCGACATTATGATCCATGCTTGATCATACCAGATATTACCGTATATTTCTCGTAGGATACGTGGAGCTTACAACATCAATGGATAATTTGTTAGGATAGGGGTCTGGGTTGTCTAGTCTACAAAATACAACACTGGGTTCATGGAACTAAAGCAGCGTATGGTCATGGCGCCCATCCTGGTTTTCCCAGACTGGAAAAATATTTTTCATGTCCACGTAGATGATTTTGCAACTGCTTTGGTTACCGCTTTGACAGGGGGTGGCATTAGTGTTGTTGTTCTTACTTATTACTTTGTGTTCCTTAGCTTTTGGGGATGCCTAGCTTCACATTGGGTTGATGGGTCTCACGTCACTTTGGGTTTGGGTCCATTCCTTCTCCAGGGGTCTATTCCTATCTTTTTGGAATCATCATGATTGGGTCTTGCATTATCCTGTCTCGTGTTCAGCTATTGGTTCTCCTGATCGTGTCCAGATATTGGATTTATTGCTTCAGTTTAATATAGCAATAATGGGTTTATTCGGCATAGTATTAGTTGATGTATAGGGTGGGGGGGGGGAACTTGCTCGCTCTTTGAAGGGTCACCGAATCCTAACCCAGCGTTTGAAGCCTTACTTGTCTTTCTAGACCTAACAGTTTGAGTGAGAAGCCTGACCTTTCCTACTTTAATGAGTCTGATTGATTGTCTTCAGCAATGAGTCTGATTGATGGATAGATGGCCAAGTGGGTGAGGGAGAACCCGAATGAAATTGGCACAAAAAATCGGTGCCACTTAAACCTTTCGAATGGGTTGGACACATCGGGAATTTTAGTCATTCAAACCAATGGTTAGGGGATGGCTGGAGCTGGCTGGATCAATTTCACAGTTGGAAAAATCAGTTGTGGTAGGGATGGATCATCTGAACTTCCTAGGATACACAAGCAAGCTCTCAATCTAAGGAGAGGGACTGATAAGAAAAGGTTGTGGTCCTTCCAACTAAGAAGGTGAGGTAAGAAATGACTTACTTAGGAAGGTGCTACTTTTGGTTACCAACATACAGATCTGTCTTTATTGAACCATCCAACCTAGCTCAACTTACATGCTCTAATACTTTCTAATTATGCCTTGAATGGTGATTTGCATGCGTTTGATCGCCACTTTAGCCACACGCTCTAAACCCAACCCTTCTTAAATTCATATATTCTCTATTTCATTACATTATTAGAGACTCTCGTACCTTATCTCTAGTTGTAGGGTGAAGTGTATGTCTGGTTGAGTGGGTACCTAGTGGTCATCCTTTCCCATAGATAAAGGTTATCCTTTCCTTTCTCTCAATAAGTACTTGGGATCAAGATCTATCAGGATCGAACCAATCTAGCTAAAGCTGCCCCTTCTCCCCGATCTCCTTTCATCCTTCTCATTATAGTCCTCTTGGAATCAATAACATTCGGAATATGTCATGTCTCTTCCCACTCGTAGTCCTCTGCACCATGGGTCTTTCATTCCAATAATTAAAATGAACGTAATCACTCTTAAAGGACCACCAGGAGAGGATTCCCACGGAAGGGATCTCAATAGTGGGAGAGGTATTTGAAGCCACCCCATTCTAGGAACTTTAGTTTCTGAACCATAAGGAACGTAGTCGCTCAACCATAAGGATGCTACAGCAGGCTTGACCATAAGGGAGAGGGAAAGGGAGAGGAATGTACGAAGGCTTTTAAGTAATGATCATAACTATAGAATAAACCATAGATAGTAAGTTATCTCCATAGAAACGAAGTATTGCTTTACTATATACTCATATCATTTCGTTAACTATAGAATAGAGCGCCACTTCCATAGAAAACCATGCATTTCCTTAAGGTCATACTCTCGATCTTGAAACTCTGGCTCTCGAACTTTCTCTATATACGTGTCTATATATGGATCTTGTTCACGAACTGGATCTTAATCTCAATAATATTTCTATATCTAAACCCCATGACATAGATAAAAGAATTTCTTATACCACTAAACCCCACCCGAAAGACCACTACAGGGAATCTAACCTTACCAATGATAGCCTAATGGTATTGGCCTTAATAGGTGTATTATTGGTCTTAGCAGACTTTGCCTAGTGGTATTTACATAAGTAGCCCAGGTACGGCCCTCCTAGTAGGAGTTTAGGGGAAGATGCATGTTTGCTAGATCTAGTGACGAAATATCCAAGTCTTCCAAGAATCCCTAGTCATCCCCTAGTAGGATGTATGTTCCTAGGAACATGTCTCCTAGTCCAAGTCTTCTTGGGTTATACTATAGTAGGTATAGTGGGTTCTCACCTAGTGTGGGCTTTCACCTATTTTTATATGCCACTACTCCCACCTCTAATACCTTTACCTTTTTCCTAGCTTGAGGATTTTAAATCCAAAGTAGGTTTCTTCCACAACTTTAAGTAGCAGAACTACCAACAGCAGAGAAAGCATCTCCACTAGTTTGAAAGCCTGTATCCCTAGTTAAACTACTTCTCCTTCTTGCTGAGTGATATAGATAGTTTTTGATATTGATATATGTTGTTTGATATCTTTTTTTAGTGCTACTTTTTCCTTCCTTCGCGGGTGAAGCGTTGGGATAACCTTAACTCTTAATACTTCGCCCCTTACCTCTTGAACCCGGTTCATTTCATCCAGTAATAAGGCCCTGTGGCCCCACAATAAAGTGGTAGTATTACTTTGTAAAATAAGGGGTAAATGACGTTATATTGTGTTTGGCTCTTATCTACTAGTCTTGGCCTTATCCTTATCCTTATCCTTCCTTATCCTTTCAACTTATCGGTAACGAATGAAAGATAGGTTGACTTCATCGGCTTATCACCTACTAACGGACAGTAGGTCAAGTCTCTACATCTCACTTACTAGAAATAACTCTCCTCTACTAGCATTTACTATCCCGCCTCTCCAATTACCACACCACACCCTATGCCCTTTATTTTTTCCCTAAACACTAATGGTAGGTCAGAAGTATTCTCCATATATCTATAATAGGGACTGACTTACTAATAGGTAGGTCGATCACGTTTTCCATTCCTTTAATCCGCCGACTTGGGATGATGTGAAGAGAGACTTGGATTTTTCCATGTTTATATCATTCTAGACCAACTAACCCGTCTGTCTGCTAGCTGGAGTGAAAGGAAGGAAAGGGGAGGAATTTCATGCCCATAAGTAGTAGGTCCACAATAAACCTATTAATTGAGTCAATCAGAAGTGCCACTACCATTAAGGAAGAACTCCCATTCCTTCTCTTGTGTGAACCTTGAGCTATATCTTTCTTTCTACGGGGAATTCGACCGACAAGACCTTCCTTTAGGTTAGGTAGGTCGCATGTCATGAAACATGGATGACAGGCATAATTTTAGGGGGAGATTGATAGCCCATTTAGTATCTACCTCCTATTCCAAGTAAGGGATTTACTGGAGCTAGGATTCGCTTCCCCATTCATAAGTCCCCAGAGGGGACTTATGGTTCTAAGCCAATCCTAGATCTATTATTGGGAACTCGTCCCAACCATCAAGTCCAGCTTGCCTTGAGAGTTCTGCTTCTTGAACCTTTCTGACTTCCCCTTTTTATCTTCGATCAACTAAGTGAAGATCCCATACGATGCTAAATCGTAATTACGTATATAATTCATTACTGGATGGAAGAACAAAGGCACACAAGTGAATTCAATATATCTGTTGATTTTCATTCCTTCCTATCAATTGAAGTTACAACAGAAAAATAGTGGATCTTCGTGGAGATGCATCATCCGAAAAAAGTGAGGTACAACGTCAGTCATGACTCGACCAACGAGAGAAATAAATGAGCCACCCATTTCATATAAGGGATTGGATCTCACTAATGATTAGTAGGGGCATTCAGGCTATAGGTAAGGTATCGTTGTTTGAACCACGACGCCTTTCTATCAATCAGTCAAGTTCTAGTCAGTAAGCCTTGCTCTGTTTCTCACACTATGGTGGGTGGAGGAGGATTACTAGGAAATTGAAGTGGAAAAGGGTGGCTCGGTTCAGTCGTTCCTTATTATATAGAGTTATTTAGTGAAATGGCGATTTCAGGGCTAGGAAGACCTAGAGAGGACCCAAAATCCTTCCTCATGCACTATGGTTCAACTGGGTTTCACCGGTGAGTGATAAACTACTTCAATGGGAGTTTTCCTACATTTTATTGCTACTTGAACCTGATTGAAGTATTTAAGGGGATACCGAGGACTGTACTACATTACCTCGTGAAAAACCCTCCTCATACATTGGCTTTCATGCCATATCTGTCTGATGCTACTTACTTGCCCAACTATTCATGGTATTTCCATGCTCCCTCCTTTCTTGCGCCCACTAAATGAATAGGCTCAAGAAAACTGATGGAATGGGCTAGTGCTCGTACTTGGTTGGAGGCAGGGTGTTAGTTGTACTGTTTTCATAGATGACTCATCCTGAGCTTGATTGATATAGGCTCGCTAGAACTTGACTGGGGACCTTACTAAACTGGGAAAGTAGACTAGGACCTTTGGGATAGCAGACCATAACCTTACTGACTGGCTGGGTTTACCACCTTATTGACTGGGGTGAATTGGATATAGAATCTTGCCCCATGCAAAGCCTTCCCCGTGAGAATGATTAGGCACATAAGCCCACCCCCTGCCTACCTAAGTTGATTGGATAGATATAGATCCCATCATGCCTGAGCTTACAAGATAGATAAAACACCCATGCATCGGATTATATCGATCGTTATGATATATCTCCATCTTTCTTTCTAGTAGCTTATACGATATTATGTCATAATAGCGGTTTATGTACTTGGATGGGTCGTTCAGTAGAATCAATCTAGCTTGGCCTATGTCACAAGCCAACCTAGTAACTTTTGTCAATTAAAATTAATCTCCACATGGTCAATTTGAGATGATAATGTCATGCTAACATAGGCTCCTTTAGGGCTAATGTTATGGGATCCAAGTGCCATGATGAGTGTAGTGGCCCTCAAAAATCATCTTCTATAGGTTGGCCCTTAGATCTAAGACAAAATCCTTTATGTGCCCCATTTTTGGGCTTGGGGCACAAAAATGGGTCTCATGGGTCTTCAGGTGTTGAATATGCCTGATTCTACTCCAACGTTGAGGGAACTGAATATGGTGTTATCACTCCCATGTATCAAGGTATGAGAGAAATCTCATATGGGCCCTAGATCAATTTCCTAACCTTGTAATATTTCTAAGCCAACTGGGGGCATGTTGGTCCAAGTGCATCATCCCATAAATGATATAGGAAAAGTGCAGGAACTTAGTGGGTTTTGAAGTTTCCTATGGATACAAATGATGCTTTGTTATTATCTGAAGTCCCTTGGCCCTCAACACATCACCTGTGGGTGTCAATATGTCCCTCTAGAGGATCTGGACCTCAGTTAAGTTACCTTGACCTACAAATGGAACCACCTTCCAATTACACACAATATCTAGGGTTACAACTTTCACCATTAAGTACATTAATCATTATTAAATATAAGTGAACCAATATTTAAAAAATGGGTAAATTAACACTTCGTATAAGGCTTCTCTTCCAAAATTGGGGCCTATGTCACATAATGTTATTACCTAATAGGATCGTCTCAATCATGGCTTCCCAAGTAGTTCCCTTCCTAAATCCATGGTCCATTAGGGGAGGTCCTACTAGACTAGGATTGAAAATTAAGACCCTCCTCCCCCATTTAAGGTGAGGAAAAAAGCATGTCAAAATCCATGTCAAAATTCCCAAATAAAAACAAGCATAAGCACTCGATTGCAAAATGAATAAAGCACCTTTTGATAAAAAACCTACCTTCCAACATGTGCTCCTAGCAAGCATCGAGGAAACATATGACTAATGAAAATGGCAAGGATATGAATGGCATGTCACCATCATCTAATAGTGGCTCTTAGGGGTTGCTTGTTTCCTACTGGAAGACATGAATAGGATAAATGTTTCTCCTAGGGGTCACCCACTTCTGGTGGGTAACAGAACCCATACATGATGTTGAGATTGGTGCAAATAATTGGTTTCATGATATGAATAAAATGTATGACCTAAATTGTGACCCATATATTCTAAAATGACTAAATTTTAGTTCAAATGAGAGTATGGGATGCCCTATCCACATTTTTAATAACAACGAAGTACTATGGCAAAG
This sequence comes from Pinus albicaulis, assembly GCA_034641835.2. Lineage (NCBI taxonomy): Eukaryota > Viridiplantae > Streptophyta > Pinopsida > Pinales > Pinaceae > Pinus > Pinus albicaulis. The sequence goes on along the minus strand of JAXQQM020065043.1, from coordinate 201,278 downwards.
GTGTATGACATTACCATGAACCTCGCAATTTAGGAAGGAGTAATCTATTAAATACAAGGAACTAGGAATATAAATTTATGGTTGAAAAATCATGAAAAATCAATTGTTACAACCATTGATCTTATTGAATATAATTAAATGGATATTCCAAGGCTTATTCATTGTGGGAAAGAAGAACATGCTGTGGGAAATAAGCTAGAAAAATTTTCACACCAAATTTGCAATGGAAATCATTCTTTAAATCAACAAAATGAGAAATTTTGCAAGGAAAAACATTTACACAATGATTCATCATCCACATAGAATTTAAACACATGATTAATCACAATGAAAAAAATATATTTTACTTTGGAATTCCAAATTGGCAAAGAAACCTCAAATGGTGATGGTTCGTCTTTATTTCTAACAATTGCAAAGCTATAATGTAGTCTCATGGCTATTTGGGCCATTTATCAATTTTCATAGCTAGGATTATCTTCTACCTCATATAGTAAAATTAGTAGAGGATGTAGATGGCATTAGGGTAACGGCAAGGCCAATCATAATTATTCCTTCATTTTCCATTCCCTGGCACTCTTATCTCCTATTTAATCCTTTTGTTTATTCTTTTTTTTTCTTTCATTTAATTTCTTAATTCTTGCATTGTATTTTTGTTTCAACCCTCCATTTTTTTCTATTACTTGGGTGTATTGAGTCTTGTTAATCATATGTTTCGAACTGGATCCATTTTTGTTCAAGTTTTCATAATTTGTTTCGATAAATTCATTACATTTTTATCATCCTCTCCCTTAACTAAATTTTTTTTCCAACAATCTTATCATTTATTAGTTTTATCCATTTTGATACTTTTAATCATTTAGGTTCAACCTTTTTTAAACTCGATGTGACTTACTTTAAATATTTATACAAATTATAGTAGATACATTATATTTTCCACTACTTCACATGCCATCTTAAGTAGGGGATTCATTTCTTTTTTTTCCATTTGAATTGTGTAAGTAAATCATAATGGTTTATGGCATAGGATAAAAATGATCCAAAATGACACATTTTGTATCAAATTTTTAGGAAAAAAATTTGATAAAAATTTAGGTGTCTAGCATAATTCCAAGGGTAAAATTTCCAAGGGCATATATCCTCCATAACCACAAGGGCTTTGAAGGTCCTAAAAAACAACCTAAAAGTATGCCTTCTGTGATTTTTTTTTACTTTTCCAAATTAAGGAGAAAATAAGGTTTTCCAATCCATCTTGGAGGATTCATATATTATAGCATTGTATCGCTTGAACATAAATATTGTTTCAGAACATATCTCACCAATTCCGTACCTTAATTTTGCATTCTAATTTTTTAACTTCCCTATTATAAAACTACTAATAGGCTAAATTCCACATTGACATGTGTATCCCCATATTGGTAAGTTGTTTGTATAAAATACTAATTTCCTTATAGAATTAGATCTTACCCGTGCCATTCACTTTCATGATGGGACTCCACATCATTATCAATTTCATAAATATTTTTTGGCGGATTTTTTTAAGGTAATCCTCAACATAGATATAGTAATCATCCTCAACATATATATAATAACCTAATACCTCTAAAATTAAAAAAAACTAGTTCTTTCGCTTCTCCACAAAGAAACATCCCTATGTCCAAAGAAGGTCCTTCTATTTAGTATTAATAGCATTGTATATAACTCTTAACTATAGAAGTTGTTTGTGGGTGCAACAATAACTATTAAAATATAAATGCCTTGAATTGTAAAAATGTGTAGTGAGAGCTAACTTCCCAACTTTTCTTATTCCCTATTCTACCACCTTTCTATTTTAATTTTGTTAAATTTCATTTTCTATATTATGTGAGGATTTTCGATTATTAAATTTGAAGGGTGTATATTCATCCTACTTTTATATGATTAAAGTTGCAGATGTTAAATTTTCAGATTGTTCTATGTTGAATCAATTACTTTAGCCCATATTACTTCTTCATAAACAATGTATCCAATTATTAGCAGTGTAATCAATCATAAAATGTAACTGAAGATAGAAAAATATATGCAGTGACAAAGAAGACAACATAACCACAAGAGACAGAAAATTGGTCCAAGACCAGGGAAAACCCCCACAAGGGGGAAACCCTTTCAAATATTCTTCTTTAATAGATCATCATAAAACATTTCCTGTAGAGAGTACGATGAGCCCAATACATAAATGTGCAACGTAAATATACAAAACATATCTATAGATCTATATATCTACAACAGAGAAACCCTAATACAACATATCTCTGAAGCTAATTGAAGGAAACTGTCAAACCATAGATCTTAATATGTGATGCTACCAGAAAGACAGACTGTGTGCATTTGTAACTCCTTGGATGCACCCTTAAGCTTATGTGTCAGCGTCTATGATTTCTTGGACGCTACTAGGGAAACACTATGTGTGCTTCTATGGTCAATCTAGCCCAGATCTTCTCAAAAACCCCTTATATGTTACCTTCCAGTCACCGTGCATGTGGGTATGGTAGCCTAGACACTACTAGGACACTCTATGCCAATGTCTAGGGACGAATGTAGCTCAATCTTCCTCTGAAGCCCTAGCCGCACCCTTGAGCCTTTGTTCCTGCGTTTATAGCACCTTGGACATAGGCATATGCCTATGTGCCTGCATCCAAAGATGAAAATGATTTGTATCAAGCCTATGGCTAAGATCCAGAAAACCCTAGATCAGAGTGAGCCTCATGCTTGTGATTTCAGAACCTATGCGAACTCCTTCCTTCAAACCTATGCGAGCCAAGACAAAATACGAGAGTACAAGATATCTAGATCAATGTGTGAGAATGAGCTTGAGGTATCTTCTATTTTTAGGCTTTCACGAGGTTCCACTTGGAGTTAAGGCCGAATTAACCAATTTCACATGTGCTTAGGCTGACCCATTCCATTAGACATTAATAAATAAAATAATTCAAAAATTAACTTCCGCTTAACCGAATGGGGTGATATTTAGGTCATTTTTGGTGCTCTCTAAAAGAGGAATTTGATGTAATTATTATCTCATCCATATGAGCTTTCCAAGGTGGAATTTGAACCTAGTTGTAAAAATTAACACTCCCTCTCAACTAGGAATAACTCCACCTGCTAACATCTTCCTGTAGATATTCACATCATGGTTTGGTCATGTTATAGTTGTCTTTGGTCAACTCTATCTGCTGAAACTTTCTCGGATCTAAAAGAAGAAGAATCGGGGAGAAATAACTTCCACCCATACCAAGCAACAAGATAAATCATCATATAAGGGAGCACATATTCAACACTAGAATCTCATCGAGGAGCTCATTCTCAACCCAGAATCTCAAGAGGGGAGCAAGTATCAACCTAATGCTATTGCCTGCCGATCTTCCCATCAATGAATCTCAATAGTCATGTGGTATAATTCCTGCATCATAATCGACTTGCTGGGTATGTGTTATATTCTTTCCATGACTAAGCACGCGCGGGGAGGGGTAAGAGGGGGGGCGATAGCCCCCCCTTTATGCTGGACGCAACGGGGGGGTCACAGGGGGGGTGGTATCCCCCCCTATCGGGGTCCGGGGCAACACCCCGGTGAATATTTTTGGTCCTTAATTTCCGGTGGGTAGTCCGCGCCCATGGTTTTGTGCATGGTTTTGGGGTATGATGGTTTTCAGCCCCTGGTATTTTTTGTAGATCCGGTCAAGGGAACTATGGTTATGTTCTAATCCAGGGTTAATGGATTAGGGTTCATGTATGCTTCGGCATGTATATATATGTGTTGTAACACTAAAAGGAATATAATGAAAAATCAAGCTGGTCTTCCCAAATTGGGATCTAGGGGAAAATCTCTGTGTTTATCTGTTTTATGTTTTATGCTCTCGCTATTGTTTATTTTCTGTTATAAGATTCGTGTGTAGATAATTTCTATTTAGGGTTAAAACCTACATTTGGTATCAAAGTTGCTTCGACTTCAAGGGGACGCCTTTGCTGCTGATGGTTTTTTGATCGGGCCTGAGGTAGACCCTGTTCAGTGGGAGATCTGCAGGATCGATTCTTGCGGTCAAAGAAGATGGCGAGTGGCAGGAAGATAGAGATTGAGAAATTTAATGGTCAGAGTTTTGAGTTGTGGAAGCTCAAGATGGAAGATCTCCTGGTGGATAAAGATCAATGGATCATAGTATATCTGGGTACTAAACTAACGGAAATGTCAGATGAAGACTGGAAGAAGCTGGATCAGAAGGCAAAGAGCACAATACAGTTGTGTGTCTCAGATTCAGTATTTTTGAATGTATCTGGGGAAGCTACGACAAAGACCTTGTGGGACAAGCTAGGGACTTTGTACCAATCTAAGTCTCTGGTGAATAAATTGTTCTTGCAGAAAAAGTTGTATAACCTGAGGATGAAGGATGGAAACTCGGTGACATAGCATCTGAACGCCTTCAATACTGTGGTAAGTCAGCTGTCATCTGTTGATATTAAAATCTCATATGAAGATAAGTGCATCAGTTCGTTGTGTTCTCTACCAGATTCGTGGGACAGTCTGGTTATTGCAATAGGTAGCAATACAACTACCTTGAATTTTGATGACATTGTCTCAGCCTTTTTGTCGGAGGAAATGAGACAGAGAAATATGGAGGGCCAGAATGGAGATGTCTTATCTGTACGAGGAAGGTTCCAAAACAGAAACAAGAATAAGGTTTTGAGTGGGAGATCCAAATCTAGAGGGAGATCTAAATCTCCTAGAAAGTTTGTAAAGGTATGCTGGAAATGCGGAAAGGAAGGGCACTACAAAAAGGACTGCAGATCTAAAGCTCCTGAGAAAGGAAAGGTATCTGATGATGCTCCTTCTGCAGAGGCAAAAACCACCTTGGGTGAAGGTGGGGATGTGTATTTGGCTTCTTCTTCAAATACACATGTAGATCATGAGTCATGGTTGATTGACTCGGGTGCATCCTTTCACTTCACTCCCCATTGGGAGTGGTTCTACGAGTATGAGAAATATGATGGTGGTGATGTATTCCTAGGGGATGATAGGAAGGCCAGAATCATTAGACGTGGAAAGGTCAAGCTGAAGCTGCAAGGTGGAAGGATTAGAACACTTCCTGATGTTCTGTAGATTCCTGCATTGGCCAAAAATCTGATTTCTATAAGCAAGATGGATGATGCAGGTGTAAAAATAGTGTTCGAGAAAGATTCCTACAAGATGGTTTGGGAAGCACTGGTATTAATGCGGGGAGTTCAGACTGGAACTCTGTACAAGCTACAAGGTAGCATTGTTATTGATGGGTGTAATAGTTCTGTGGTTCCTAAAAGTGGAGTGGAAAGCCTAGCTGTTTCTGGAGAAAAGACCATGCTGTGGCATCAAAGGCTTGGACATATTGGAGAGAAGGGCCTTCGGATACTGCATAGAAATGGTATGGTAGAAGGTATGTCTAATTTCTCTCTGGATTTCAATTTCAATGAACATTGTGTATATGGGAAGCAAAATCGGGTGAGTTTTCCTTCTGGTGCTAAGAGGGCAAACAAGATATTAGAACTTGTGCACAGTGATGTGTTTGGACCTGTGTCAGTTCCATCACTGGGAAAGTCTGTGTACTATGTTTCATTCATAGATGACTTCTCAAGAAATACATGGATATATTTCTTGAGGAATAAATCTGAAGTCTTTGACAAATTTAAAGAATTTAAGGCTCTGGTGGAAAACCAGACAGAGAAGAAGATAAAGGCGCCGAGGACAGATAATGGTGGGGAGTTCTGCAAGAAGGAATTTGAAGAGTTCTGTAAGAAGTGTGGTATAGCACGGCAGAAGACTACTCCATACACACCTCAGCAAAATGGAGTTGCAGAAAGAATGAACAGAACACTGATGGAAAAGGCAAGAAGCATGCTCAATGGTACCGGGTTAGGACAAGAATTCTGGGCAGAGGCAGTGGAGACTGCATGTTACTTAGTTAACAAATCACCTTCATCAGCATTGGAGGATAAGACTCCACATGAGGTATGGACTGGTAAGAAACCCTCTCTTTCACATCTAAGGGTATTTGGATGTGATGCATATGTACATGTTTCAAAGGAGAAAAGGACCAAGTTGGATAATAAATCTGAAAGGTGCATCTTTATTGGGTATAATGATGGTTTAAAGGGTTACAAGCTTTGGAACCCAGAAACAAGGAATATTGTGTACAGCCGAGATGTGGTGTTTAGAGAGGTGAAAGATGTTGTTACACATGAAGTCCTACCAAAGGAACCTAAGAAGATATATTTTGAGCTAAAGGAGGATGAATCATACTCTACAATAGAAGAAGACTCATCAGAGGAAGAGCCACAAACTCCAGCTGTGAGAAGATCAACTCGAGAAAGAAGGTAACCAGAAAGGTATAGTCCATCTGCTTTCTGTTCAGGTTTTGCCTTAACTATAACTAATGATGATCCCAGAACTGTCAGGGAGGTAGTAGACTCAGAGGATGGAAAACTCTGGAAGGAGGCCATGGTTGATGAAATTGCATCCTTACATAAAAATGAGGCATGGGATTTGGTGGATTTGCTGGCTGGAAGGAAGCCCATCGAGAGAAAATGGGTGTTTAAGAAGAAGATGAATGTAGAAGGCAAGGTGGAGAAATACACAGCTCAGTTGGTAGCCAAAGGTTATTTCCAGGTGCTGGGAATTGATTTGGGTGATATTTTTTCTCCTGTTGCCAAAATTACTTCTATTATATTACTTTTATCTGTTGTTGCTACATTTGATTTTGAGATAGAACAAATGGATGTGAAGACAACATTTCTTCACGAGGATCTAGAAGAGGAGATCTACATGAAGCAACCTGAAGGCTTTATGGTGAAGGGTAGGAAAGAACTGGTATGCAGGTTGAAGAAGTCTCTGTATGGGTTAAAATAGTCACCAAGGATGTCGTATTAGAAATTTGATACCTATATACGGGGACTTCGCTTCACCAGAAGCAAGGAGGATCACTATGTTTATTTTAAATTAATTGGTGACCGTGTTACTTATTTGGTCTTGTATGTGGATGATATGTTGTTGATTGGAAATGACAAAGAAATTATCCAAGATTTGAAGACCCAATTGTTCTCCAAATTCGACATGAAGGATCTTGGTGCTGCAAACTATATTTTGGGCATGGAAATGAAGAGAGATCGAGCAAAGAGGAAGCTCTGGTTAAACCAGAGGAAGTATGTCGAGACTATATTGCAAAGGTTCAATATTCAGGATAGTAAACCGATGAATGTTCCTATTCCTTTAGGTGTAAAGTTATTACCTGCTGAGCAGTGTCCCAGGACACAAGGAGAAAAGAGGAGGAGAGACATGTCCGTATTCCATATACAGAGTACGGTCGGTAACCTTTGATATACAATAGTCTACTAGACGGACATTGCATACGGTGGATATTGAAACGGAGTTTATATCTAGGCCTAGGAAAGGAGGAGTGGAGCCAAACAATAACGGGTTTCAGTCTTTACGTGGCACTAGTGATTATGACATGTGCTACCAGGGAAGACCAGGATTGGAAAGAATGTTGGACATTCGTGGTTTTGTTGATGCAGACTGGGCTGGAGATCTGGACCAAAGAAGATCTACAAGTGGGTATGTGTTTAGCCTATTTGGAGGCAGTCAGTTGGATGAGTAAAAGACAGTCTGTAGTGGCTCTTTCAACTACAGAGGCAGAATACATAGCAGCCACTCATGCAAGCAAGGAAGCAGTTTGGTTGCAGAGATTGTGTTCAAGTATGGGGTTGGTACAACAAGCTATAAGGATAGACTGTGATAGCCAAAGTGAAATTTTCTTGGCTAAGAACCCTCCTTATCATTCAAAGACAAAGCAAATTGATGTTCAATATCACTTTGTTAGAGGTATAGTTGAGGCTAAAAGATATTCTTCAGTAAAGGTGGACAATGAAAGATATTTATGAATACATTGAAGTCAACAGGCATAGAGACCTCCAGTAGAGAACAGTAAGTGTTGAAGAATTTATTGCAATGAATAATATACTCTTGTAGCCCCTCTGAAAGAAAACAACAAAGTGGGAGGAATGTTGGGTATGTGTTATATTCTTTCCACAACTCACTGTAGGGTAAGGGTAAGAGAGGGCGATAGCCCCTTCTTGCTTAGCTCCCGCTGGAGATTCTCATAGGGAAGGACTTCCCCCCTTGTGAGGAATCGAGGTCGGTGCCACCGTGAGATTTTGGTCCTTAAGTTCTGGTGGGGCTAGTCCATGCATGGTTTTGTGCATGGTTTTGCACATGGTTTTGGGGTACAATGGTTTTCGGCCCCTGGTATTTTTTGTAGATCCAGTCAAGGGAACTATGGTTATGTTCTAATATAGGGTTAATGGATTAGGGTTCATGTATGCTTCGGCATGTATATATGTGTGTTGTAACACTAAAAGGAATATAATGAAAAATCAAGCTAGTCTTCCCAATTTGGGATCCAGGGGAAAATCTCTGTGTTTATCTGTTTTATGTTTTATGCTCTCACTATTGTTTATTTTCTGTTATAAGATTCGTGTGTAGATAATTTATGTTCAGGGTTAAAACCTACATGACTTGGGTTGTACACCCTAAGTACACTCTCAACTCGTTGGCCAAACGAGGAGCGGTATTCCCAACAAACCTTGCTTGAGGGTATGATTCCAACTTGGGTATACTCTACAAATACTAAACAAGGGAGAAAAATTCTCCAACCCTATGAAGATAGTGGAGCAACATATTCAACCTTATGGGTAACAGATAAGGGACTACCCTATTTTTCAGAGATACATGGATCCCTCTATCTCTATTTTGCACCTTGGGAGCTCAAGTATGGTAGGAAGAGTTGGATCAGTGTCCTCGATCAGCGTTGCCCCTTATCCGGAGGGGCTACATCCATTAGTCCAAGTTGCTCTCTCAAGACCAGAAACTTTCCTTTCGATAATTCCTTGGTGAGAATATCTACTATTTTCTCATTTATCGATATGTGATAAGTCTATTAGCTCCTCTCTACACCATGTCTCGAATAAAGTGATATTGAATATCAATTTGCTTGGACTTGTCATGAAACACAAGATTCTATGCCAAACATATCCCGCTCTTTTTGTCGCATTATATCACTGTAGTGTCTAGGCCCTTCTCAAATATCTCTCCAAAGAGCTTCCTCAACCAAAATGCTTCGTAACTAGCCATGATAGTGGCAATTTATTTTGCTTCAGCGATGCTTAATGCTACAAAATTTTGTTTCTTGGTCATCCAGGATATCATGGTAGATCAAAGGCTAAAGCAACATCTAGATGTACTCTTTCTGTTAGTAACATTTCCTTCCCAGACAGCATCAATGTATCCATGAAGTTGAACGTCTCTAGTATAATATCTCAAATCAAGTGTGATCAACCCATGTAAATATCTTAATACATGTTTGGAAACGATCCAATGTGAATGGAGGGGCTTGGTCATAAATTGACTTAATGCGTTTACTACATAAAATATGTTTGGACGAGTGCTCACAAGGAACTCATAGCCCCAATTAGTTGTCTGTACTTGGATGGATTTTCTAGATCAAGTCCAACTGCTTTTCCACACAACTTCATGAAGTTCATCTCCATTGGAGTAGCCATGGATTTGCACTTAGTCATACCAAATATTTCCAACAACTTCATAACATATTTTCCTTGTGAGAGAAATACCTCGACAGGCCTTTGCCACACCTCAAGGCCTAAAAATTAGTGCATGAGTCCAAGGTATTTCATCTCGAATTCAGAGGCTAGCTCCCTTTTACATTCGATCACCATAGGTTCACTTCCTGTCAAGAATAAATAGTCAACATATAGAACCAAAATCAATGATATGCCTTGGAAAACCTTGAAATAAAGGTTGGGATCAACATTGCTTCTTTTGAAGCACAAATTCATTAAATAATTGTTAATGCATGCATGCCAAGCTCAGGGAGCTTGCTTCAAACCATACAATTCCTTCTTCAACCTGCAAACATATGTTATGCGATCTTTCACTTCAAATCCCTATGGTTGTTCAACACATACTTCTTCATGTAACATTCTGTGAAGGAAAGTGTTCTTTATGTCCATCTGATAAAGAGTCCATCCTTGACTAGCAGCAAGGGAAACTATCGAACAAATGGTTGTTTATAGAGCCACATGAGCAAGTATGTCATCATAGTCTTCTCCTTGTTTCTGAGAGAAGCCTTGAACTATGAACCTTGCTTTGAATTTCTCAATGTTGCCATCAATTCCATGTTTGATCTTGAGTAGCCACTTTGAAGTCACAACAAACTTCCCATTCGGTCTCGGTAAAACATCCCATACATCATTTTTCACAATCGATTCATATTATTTGACCATAACATCCTTCCAAACTTGTTCTTTAACTGCTTCTTCAAATGAGGATGGTTCAGCTTGAATCATAGTGCTCATGGTGACTACATATCCCTGATACTTGCATGGTAGCTTCCTTTCTCTGAACAATCTATGCATGCGAACATTTCTTTCATAATTTTGTAAAGTTTCGTGAAGCCAAAGTGGTATATTCTTGGTAGAAGGATCACATGCAGGTTCATCAGGAGTTCATAAATTTTTCTAAAAATTGAAAGTTACAAGATTGGGTTAAAACTAGGATGGTTGTGTAGATCTCGTCTTCCTGATTCCGACGTCGCGAACGGTTTGAAAAACCGATGTCATATGAGGGAGATATCGCGTTTTGATTAAATTCCCAAACAACTAAATTTTGTGATAGGGTTTACTGGGATGCCCAGTCAGCATGGAGGGTGCACAGTCAACAAAAGGAATATTTTGAGGAATATTCCTTTCCTCATAACCAATCCTAGGCTGACATGTGGCGCAATATGATTTGTTGCATGGGTTGTATGTTGTTTTTTATTCACCAATCAGAGGGTGACATGTGACCAACCCTAAGGCCACCACGTGTCCCCTTAATGGTGTAGTAAAATTTTGTTAAGGCCGTAGGAGTCGACCCCACGACCTCCGACAGTGCACACCCATGACTTAACTGCCCGCGCTACGTTGTTACTTAACTGTATAAGCAGTCGAGTTTTATTTAAACTTTATTTCAAAGAGGAGTAGGGGTTGGGGACCGCCAACGGTCCCACGATATATGGTCATAAGGAAACTTTTAAACGTAACCACCAATAGTTACAACCGATGGTTTAAACCTTCCGTAGTCTCTGCAACATTTATGTTATACATATCACATGCACCGTTACTTTGATAGTTTCTCCACGCGATCAGCGCTCAACCTAGAGTTTTGGAACCTTATCCCAAGGTTTAAGCGAAGTTTCGATCCACCATAACAGTAACCGCGGGTTTTGGGGGTTGGCATGTGGCTACCCCCAACCGCAACATTTATTATCACAGTTAAGACTGGCAGGTATTTTGGAGGCGCATTTTATGTTGCAGAAATTGCCAAACTAACTCCAGTTAAGTGGAGTCTTCCATAATTAGTGGAGCTTTTCTAGGTGTTACTGGGTAAATGAGTTGGAGACTCAATTTTCTCCCATTCAAAGTGAATTAAGTCATTCTAGACTAATTGGATCATTCTGGAGCCATTGGTGCAGAGAAAAAAACCATTAGAGGCCTGTAACTACTTGTATTTGCAAAATTTTGAGCATAATGAAATATGGACATGCCATTGGGAGCTGGACCAGTAGATTTAACCCAGGAAGGGTGAACTGTTTCAACATGCCTTCCATATAAATGTTATGTGGTGTTTTATTTCTTTGTTTTACATTGTTGTTCAATGTTATTTGTGCTTATTTCATGCTTATAATTCACTAAAATAATCTACAATTCATGGTTAAAATTCTCAATCCTTAAATAAACTAGAGAGACAAGTATGCACATGTTTATAAACCGAAAAGACACTTAGCACAACAAAACTAATATAGTCCTTTCCAATCAGGTAGGTGTCAGAGCTAGAGTTTATTCTCTGGTGTTGTTTTGTGCAAAAGATTTGTTTAACTGTTTGCAAGTTTTAGATGCTTACAAGGCTCAAGATCAAAAGAGGAGAAGGAAAATTGGTGGGAGCATAAGTTTCTCAAGAAGATCCAAAGCAAAGGAGAGAAATATTGCCACAATCTCCACCACCTAGTTCACCACAAGCTGCATTAAGCATGTCTCATAGAGAAGGAGAAATCCATAAAGAAGTTGATCCCAAAGAGGAAAAAAGAGTGTTCAGGAAAGCATTCCTTGACATGACTGAGATGGTTAGAATCCTTTATCAAGAAAGGAATGAGAGACTAGAAGGAGAAGGATCCAAACTTCACAAGGAAGGACGGGGATCTTCGGAGGTCACAATGATGAAGATAAGTCAAAGAAGGGCAATGGAGGCAATGGAGAGACACCATATTCACCCTCATCATCATCATCCTCTACCTCTACTTCAATACATCAACCATACAAGTCAAAGAACACTGGTAAAAGTCATTTTTTAAAACTTGATGTTAAGTTTGAATTTCCAATGTTTAATGGTGAAGTCAATGCATAAAATCTTGATAATTGGATTAGGAAATTGGAAGTGTATTTGAGAATCCAGAACCTTCAAGATGATGATACCAAAATCCAATTAGCTTCATTGAGAATGGAAGGTGCAACACTTGTTTGGTGGGAAGCCAAGACAAAGGAGGATTACTGCAATAAAACAACAATTTTATCCATTATCTCATATGCAGAAAGCCATAATGAACTGGAAAAAATTTAGGCAATTGAAGGGATAGAATGTGCAAGAATAAACCCAAGAATTTAGGAGAAGAGCTCTCTTATTAGGGGTAGATTTGCAGAGCCAAGATACTTTTCTCAAGTACATAGGAGGCTTACATAGCTACCTTAAACATACTATTCTCATGTTTAACCCCACAAGTCTAGATGAAGTATGTGTTCAGGCCACACATCTAGAAGCTAGAGGGAAAAAAATTTCTGAAGAGGGTAGAAAGAAACCTTTTAAGGGGAAAAACAAATATAAGACCTAAAAAGGTAAAATAAAAAAGAATGCATCTTTTAAGAAAGAGGGAGAAAAATTGGTTTGTAAACATTGTTCAAAAGAAGGCCATGATGAAAATCATTGTTGGAAATTACATCCTGAAATGAGGCCCAAGAAATACAACAACAAAGGTAAACATAAAACTGCATCTACAACTCATGAACATGATTTAGGAGAGGATTTAGGTGATGAATCTAAGATTATAGCCATGGTATTGAAGAACATGAAGGGAAAAGAAATTTAAACTAAACCCAGTACTAGTACATCAAACTGTCACATACATGCTCCAAATGAGGAAGAAAGAATTGAACTGTTTCATGTGAGGGTCATATCCAAACATACCAAGATTGACACATTGTTTGATAGTGGGTCACAAGAAAACTTAATCTCTGAAGACTTGGTCAAGAAACTTAACCTTGAGACCATACCACATCCAAAACCATATCCACTTGGTTGGATTTGTAAGGATGAAAATTTACAGGTTTCAAAGAAATGCATATTGCGGTTTGCAATCACTGCACATTTTGTTGACACAGTTAAATTAGATGTGGTTCTGCTTGACATAACAGGTGTTGTGTTGGGGAGTCCTTAATTGTATGACAGGAAAGTGATCTTCCATCACCATGAGAACAAATACCATTTATTCAAAGATGGCAAGGAGTACATTGTTAGAGCACATCACAAGAAGACAAACATTACTATGGTAAATGCTGGACAAGTAAAGAGGCTGGTAAATTCAAGTAAGAATTTTTTTCTTCTAATGATTAAGCCTAAAGCTGATGTTAATCATGAATCATTTGAGGTATGTGATCCTAAGTTGAAATCAGATTTATATGATGTAGTTGATGCACATCATGAGATGTTTCAGGAGCCAACATGATTGCCTCCAAAAAGAGAGATTCAACATGAGATTTAGTTCCAGCAAGATTGTCCTCTTCCAAACATTGATATGTATCACATGTTGATAATGGAGAATGCTGAAATAAAGAGGCAAATCAAAGAGATGTTGGATAAAGGAATCATAAGGCCAAGCACCTTGCCATGCAGTTCACCCATAGTCTTGATTCCAAAGAAATATGGGACTTGGCGCATGTGTGTAGACTTCAGAGCTTTGAACAAGATTATGATAAAGAATCGTTACCCACTCCCAAGGATAGATGATTTTCTTGATCAGCTGAAAGAATAAATTTTTTTCACTAAGTTAGATTTACGAAGCGGATATCATCAAGTAAGAATTGCAGAAAGTGACATATGGAAAACTGCATTCAAAACCAAAAAAGGACTCTTTGAGTGGTTAGTTATGCCATTTGGTTTGTGTAATGTACCGACAAATTTCATGTTTGTTATGGATAGTGTTTTGTGTCCATTCCTTGATGAATTTGTGATTGTGAGGCTTAGATGACATATTTATTTTCAGCAAAACAAGAGAAGAACATGTCTTGCATGTGAATAGACTGCTTGATGTTTTGAAGAAAGAGAAATTGTTTTTTAAGATGTCAAAGTGAGTTTGGAAAGACTTCTTTGGTTTATTTGGGACACATTGTAGGAGGAGGAAAGTTGAGAATTGATCCTTATAAAGTGGAAGCCATTGTGAATTGGCCCACACCCAAAACAGTAACCGAGGTAAGAATTTTCTTAGGTTCAGCTCAGTATTGGAGAAAGTTTATTGCTAAATTTTATGCTATCACAACTCCTATGCATGCAGTGATAAGTGTGAAGAAAGGCTTCCAATGGGGAGGAAAACAACAACAAGATTTCAAAGCTTTAAAATACAAGGTCATTTTAGCTCCAGTCCTTGCATTACCAAATTTGAGACAGCCATTTGAGATACAAACTGATGTTAGTGATTATGCCATGGGCGCAGTTCTTTTGCAGCATGGTAAGCCCATCGCTTTTCATTCTGAAACATTTAATGGTGTTGTGACAAATTATCCTACATATGGCAAAGAACTATATGTGTTGGTACAAAGCGTCAAGAAGTGGAAACACTACTTGATGGGTAAAGAGACGATTGTGCATACCGATCACTAACCATTATAGTACTTGCACTCGCAAACAAAATTGCAGCAATCAATACATTTCAGGTGGATGGGATTTCTTCAATAGTTTCACTTGGATATAAGGTACAAGAAAGGTATTTTCAATAAAGTTGATGATATGCTTTCAAGACCAATCATTAGTGCATCTACTTTACTCAAAAATGATTCTGTTGTACATGAGAGTTAGATACAACAATATGCACATGATGTTGATTTTCAAGATGTGTATGCTAGTTTGAGTGAAGGGAATCAAGTTGAAGAAAAAGATTATCACATGCATAAAAATTTGTTGTTTCATTTGGGCAAGCTGTATATACCACAAGGAGAAAGGTTAAGTGTCATGAGAGAAGCTTATTCATCTCTTATTGTTGGAAACTTTGGGGTAAGAAAAATGGTGGCGCATCCACAGAGGTATTCCTATTGGCCTCGCATGATAGATAGTGTGTCGTGTTTTATAAGAGGTTGTTCTATGTGCGCAACAAGTAAGCCTAGTAATAGGAAGCTTGGGTTTTACACGCCACTACCGGTACCATCAAGGCCATGGGAGAGTGTCTCCATGGACTTTGTTGGAGGTCTACCTATGTCAAGAAAATAACATGATTATCTTTATGTAGTTGTGGATAGATTCAGTAAAATGTGTATACTTATGCCATGTAAGAAAACCATTACTGTTGAAAAAACTGCTGAACTTTATTTTCAACATGTATGGGTTCATTATGGATTGCCAACTTCTATTGTTAGTGACAGGGATTCCAGGTTCATTGGGAATTTTTGGTCCAATCTATGGAGTATAATGGACACAAAGTTGAAAAAGTGTACTACTTTTCATCTACAAACTGATGGAAAAAACGAGGTGGTGAACAAAACCATTGTGCATATATTGAGAGGATATTGCAGCAAACATCCTAATTTGTGGGATGAGCAACTGCACTACATTCATCACGCTTACAACCGAGCAAAGAACTCTTCTACAAATAGATCACCTTTTGAAGTATGCTTTGGGTATTTGCGAGAATCGCCTTTAGACTTCATCTTTGGAAAGGATGTTGCAATAGATGGCCATAGTGACATTGACAAAGCTAGAAAGTTCATTGAGAAAATTCAGATTATACATCAACAAGTTCAAGAATAGCTTGAGAAAAGTCAAAGAAAAAACAAAGAGAGGCATGACAAACATAGAGTTGACCACAAGTTTCAAGAGGGAGATGAGGTATGGTTTCACATTAGCAAAGAAAGGATGCAAGGAGAAGGTAAAAAGATCAAACCCATTTGCTATGGTCCATTCAAGAACATAAAGAAAGTTGGGAATAATGCATTTCAATTTGACTTACCTTCATATATGTAAATGTATTCAATCGTTAATATTGAAAACTTATGTTTGTATCAGCCACCTTTGATCGATGATCAAGGAAGTGATGTCCAGCTGCCTTCTATTGAATGTTTCTCACCATAATTTCTGGATGAGCTCAAGGAAGATACAATTCTTGACAGGAGGACAGGAGCATCCAAGAGGGGAAGTGTTGACTACCTTCGAGTTGGGCTCAAAGGCACTAAGACAAGAAAGGAAAAGTGGATGGAGTTTGGAAAGGTGAGGGAGTTGTACCCTCATCCATTGAATAGGTAATCAAGTATTTTGGGGTCCAAAAGATTTCCAATGGGGATGAGTGATCAGGAGTTCATAATTTTTTCTCAAAATTGAAAGTTATAGTATTGGGTTGAAACCAGGATGGTTGCGTAGATATTGTCTTCCTGATTCTGGTGTCGCGAATGGTTTGAAAAACTGATGTCATATGAGTAGGATATCACATTCTAATCGAATTCCCAAACAAATAAATTTTGTGACAGGGTTGAATGGGATGCCCAGTCAGCATGGAGGGTGCATAGTTAGCAAAAGGAATATTTTGAGGAATATTCCTTTCCTCAGAACCAATCCTAGACTGACATGTGGTGCGATATGATTTATTGGATTGGTTGTACGTTGTTTGTTATTGACCAATCAAAGGGTGACACGCAGCCATCCCTAAGGCCGCCACGTGTCCCCTTAGTGGTGTAGTAAAATTTTGTTAAGGCCACAGGAATCGACCCCGTGACCTCCGGTAGTGCACACCCACAACTTAATCGCCTACGCTACGTTGTTACTTTACCGTATAAGCAGTTGAGTCGTATTTAAAATTTA
Source organism: Pinus albicaulis (assembly GCA_034641835.2). Taxonomy (NCBI): domain Eukaryota; kingdom Viridiplantae; phylum Streptophyta; class Pinopsida; order Pinales; family Pinaceae; genus Pinus; species Pinus albicaulis. The sequence goes on along the minus strand of JAXQQM020065043.1, from coordinate 184,057 downwards.
TTGCAAAGAGGAGTGGGGGCGCTAGCGGTCCCACAATATATGGTCACACGGCAATGTTTAAACACATTCATCAATAGTTACAACCGACGATTTAAACCTTTCACAGTATCCACAACATTTATGTTATACATATCACATGCACCATTACTCCGACGGTTTCTTCGTGCGATCAATGCTCAACCCAAAGTTTTGGAACCTTATCCCAATGTGTAAGAAAAGTTCTTCTCCACCATAACGATAACCACGGGTTTTGGGGGTTGGCATGTGGCCCACCCCAACCGCAACATTTATTATCATGGTTAATATTGGCGGGTATTTTGGAGGCGTGTTTTATATGGCGGAAATTCCCAAACTAACTCCAGTTAAGTGGAGTCCTCCACAATTAGTGGAGCTTTTCTAGGTGTTACTAGGCAAATGAGTTGGAGACTCAATTTTCTCCCATTCAGAGTGAATGAACAGTCAGTCTAGACTAATTGGAGCATTTTAGATCCATTGGTGCAGAGAAAAAAACTGTTAGAGGCCTGTAACTACATGTATTTTCAAAATTTTGAGCATAATGAAAGATAAACATGCCATTGGGAGCTGGACCAGCAGATGTAGCCCAGGACAGGTGAATTGCTTCATCATGCCTATTGTGTAAATGTTATGCGGTGTTTTATTTCTCTATTTTACACTGTTGTTCAGTGTTATTTGTGTTTATTTAATGCTTCTAATTCACTAAAATCATCTATAATTCATGGTTAAAATTCTCAATCCTTAAGAAAACTAAAGAGACAAGTATGCACATGTTTATAAACTGAAAAGACACTTAGCACAAAAAAACTAATATAGTCCTTTCAGATCACAAGTGGATCTAAAGGATCCATAGGCTCCATGGGATCATCAACATCATCAAACTCAGGCATAGAAGGACCATCTATAATATCCCAATCATCATTTTGCTCCTTTGGAGGAGGAGGCAGAGGAAGGTCTCTTGCTTTACCAAGAGTTGCATCTTCATCAAATGTTATGTCCCTGCTAATTTCGACCTTCTTTGACCAGGTATATATATTCTATATGCTTTATTGTTTTCTAAATAAGCCTCAAATGTACCTTTTCTTCCTGTAGCTTCCAACTTGTTCCTTTTATCCTTCGACACATGAGAGAATACTATACATCCAAATATACAAATATGACTAATATCAGGCTTGTTACCTGTGAATATTTCTTCTGGGGTCTTGTTTTCTAATGCTTGTTGAGGCACTCAGTTTTGAACATATACAGCAGCATGTGTGGCTTCAGCCCAAAGAAACTTTGGCACCTTTTGATCATGTAGAATGGCATGACCAGCTTCTAATATAAACTAATTCTTCCTTTCTACTAAGCCTTTATGTTCTAGAGTATATGGAACAATTTTTTCCTTCTTGATCCCTTCTTTCTTGCAGAATTCTATGAATTCTTTGGACATGTATTCCCCTCCATTGTCAGACCTAAATACTTTGATTATTTTCCCTGGTTGATTTCCGATCAAGGATTTGTATTTCTGGAACTTTTCAAAGGCTCTATCCTTGTGCTTGAGGTAGTATATCCATGTTTTTCTTGAGAAGTCGTCAATGAAGGTAATGTAGTAGATATGACCACCAATAGAATGCACAGGTATTGGACCACATATATCTGAATGAATGAGATGGAGGATGGCATTCGTCTTATTCTCACTAGAGGGGAATGTTCCCCTTGTTTTATTTCCACTTGCACAACTCAGAAAAACTCCATTATTATGGGCTTGAACATCAATAATACATGTGACTAGTTTCATCAACTTCGGAAGAGAATCATAGTGTAGATGATTCAATCAGTGGTGCTAAAATTCACTCAGATGATTTGTATTATGAACCAATGCTAGAAGCTACCTTCCAGTGATTTTATAGAGTCCTTCAGATCTTAATCCTAATGTGAATGCATCTTTCATAGGTGCATCAATAGACCAAGTCAAAACTTTTCCATTGATGAAGGAAACAATCATCCCTTTATATTCCAGCGGATATAGATACCAAGCTCTTCATTAATCTTGGAACATACATAACATCATGTAACAAAACTGATTCCCCGGAATTTAACTGAAATTTGAAGGATCCAAAGCCTTTCACGGGATGAGTGGAGTTGTCTCCAAGAATGATCTTTAGCTTAGTCTCCCTCTATACCAGATTAGAGAGGACTTCCTTGTATCTAGAGAAGTGACGAGTGGCCCCACTATCAACCAACCAACTATTCTAGGAATCTGGTGGAGAAGAACTAGTAAGGGTAGAAATAAGAATATATTCAAATTTATTTACAACATTGCTTTCATACCTATGGGCCCCTGACTTCTTTTGAGGAGGATGTTCTTCTTCAGGGTCGCTTGAGGAATCTCTTCTTCTCCTTTCATATCTTATATCGTGATTGTTTCTTTGATTGTATTTTCTTATTTTATTATTGTTGTTTCTCCTGGTGTTGTATCGTGGCCTTTTTCTCTTCTCTGGACAATCACATGCATAATGACCTTTCTTTTGGTAGTTATAACATTCAATATGAGATAACGATCTATCATTCCTCATTTTTTTTTATTTTGAGAAGGAGGCTTCCTTGATGGACCTCCTTTTGCCTTCTTCCTTTTGTCATGAGCAATGTAAGTAGCGGGCTCTCCCTCTTCATGTTTATGAATTCTTCTACTTTATATCATCCTTGATTATTCTTGAGTAAGCTTCCAAACAATTTGATCAAATGACGAGAGGACATTGTTGTTGCTGATTGTGGTAATTAAGGTTTCCCAAATAGGAGGGAGACCTCTAAGAGTCACAACTACTAGTTCTCTGTCATGCACATTTTCACCAACTCTCTGTAGTTGATCTCTAAGTCGAGAGATCCTCATAATTTATGATTGAACAACTTCTCCTTTTTTCATTTTGATTTCCTTGAGTTTATATTTCAAGGTGATGATCTCATTTAGATTTTTTATTTCATACATGTCAACTATCTTATCATACATGTCTTTATACTTCCTTAAATTCCAAACATATGCAAGTAAATGATCTTGTAAACCATCAGCTATAATTTTATTTTCTTTGGACTCACCTTTCTTGTACTTGTTCTTGAGATAAGCGAAAGAATTTCCTAGAGGCTCACGCATGCTTCCTTGAATTTATTCCAACGCGTCATTGTTGTCAGCTATGATCTCCAACCTGAATTTCCATGCAAAAATGTTTGATGCATCACCCAACTGTTCATGCTCCTTGAAGGTAGAGGAAGACATCTTGATTTTGGATAGTAGATATGATTTTTGATAGTGAGGGCTTAAATGTTTGTCTTTCACCTCATCTCCGATACCATGTTGAATTTTCAGATTGTTATATGTTCAATCAATTACTTTACCCAAATTACTCCTTCATAAATAATGTATCCAATTATTAGCAGTGTAATAAATCATAAACTATAACTAAAGATTGAAAAATATATGCAGTGACAAAGAAGAAAACAACACAACCATAAGAGGCAGCAAATTGGTCCAAGACCAAGGAAAAACCCAACAAGGGGGGAACCCTTTCAAATCTTCTTCTTTACTAGATCATCATAAAAAAAAATTAGTAGAGAGTACAATGAGCCTAATAAATACATTTTCAGTGGAAATATACGGAACATATCTACAGATCTATAGATCTACAACAGAGAGAAACCTTGATCCAACATATCTCTGAAGCTAACTAAAGGCAATTGTCAAACCGTAGATCTGAATATGGGATGCTACCAGAAAGACTGATTACGTGGAGAAGCATGGAATATGTTTCTTAGAAGGAAGGGGGTTTTACATCACCTAGATCATGAAACATAACTAAGGAATCTATAATATAAAAAATGTCCACATGAACTAGCCATAGAAGTTTCATATCTCATTTATTAAATAAGGTATTTTTTTTCTCCATTTTAAGTGACCATGCTTAATCAAAATTATGTTTATCACTACTAACCAATCAAATATTTAGATAAAAAAACACCACTAACATTGTGACTTTAAATCCATAGCTCATAATAAATTCTAAGAATAGAATCATGGGACATATTTAAATAATGTAAAGTTACAGAAATTTCTCGTCTTGAGGAGAAAAATGGTTTCTAGGGCTTGCGCTCCAGGCTCCTTTGTAGCTGAATTTTTCCATGAAGCTCATGTTGGCCAAAGGCCAGCTGAGCCTTCATTCCCTCGTGTGCCCTATCATGGACACAGCTACGTCGGAATCATGGGAAAAAAGAAACACCCTCTTCCAAAACTTTTCCCAGCTCTTCCGACCGCAGATAGAACTGAGGGCTTCCAAAAAATGCAAGAGGGAGTCACCCCTGCAGATCGATTCGAGACAGATCCTCACCCCTATGTGTCATGGGAGAACTTCCGAGCGAGGTCAATCTGTGAGACGACCTCAAACTACTCCAGCCTTCCCCTATTCCTCGACAGTCCATCGCTCCTCTATGTTTCCCTTGGAACTTCATATCAGGGTGGCCATCTTACAAGCACTAGTACAAAATGGCTAATTAGTTACTAAAAAAATGACTAAAATTTGCATATAAACGACTATTTTTCAGTCGGTGACCAATAGTAGCTAATTTACAGTATCTTATAACACGACCAACTTTTAGTCATTTTTAGCTTAGTCATTTATTTGTTGTCTCAATTTTGTTGTCTAGTAGTGTATTTGGTCATTAATTTGGTCATTGATTTAGTTATTGATTTGGTAATTAATTTAATCATTGATTTGGTCATTGATTTAATCATTGATTTGGTCATTGATTTAATCATTGATTTAGTCATTAATCATCACAATTAATGACCAAATATACAACAAAATATATTACTAAATTATCGAGAAAACCAATTAATGACCAAAATGTTGGTCATGTTATAAGATACTGTAAATTAGCTACTAACAGTCATATATATGAAAAATTTATTCGTTTTCTGTAATCACAAATTTATCATTTGCAATAGTCATTTATCTTGTTTTGGTAGTTTCACATTCATTATATAAATGACTACTTTAGTAGTTTATATTCATTTCATTTACTTTCATTAACAACCGTCATAAGCAGCTAATTTAGTCGTATATTCATTTTATTTGGGTTCGTCATTAATAAACATAAACTATTGATTTAATAGTTTTAGATTGATTTTATGTGTTCATTATTAATCAACATAAATTAATTAGTATGACTTTACAACTAAATTAAAAAACTCATACAATGTACATGTTCATCTAATATGAAAACACAAAGTTACATATCTTAATTAGAATACTAAGTAATATCAAGTGCAACTATAAATAATTCAAACCACATAAATTATATTATATAAAATGTGAAGTATTACAATGTGAGTTTCCAACTTAATATTGGTTGGAGTAAAAATTATACATGAAATATTGTTTCATCGCTTCAAAACATTATCATTGTGTTACCAAGGCATTGCACGTCAATTCACCAACTCTGAAGACTTGACCATCATTATCTATGTGCGTGTCTTATGCGGAATATTGGCTTTACATGTACCACTAGACCAGTTCTCTTCTCTCTCTCTCATTTGCATTTTGTCACTCTAGTGTTCTTGTTCTCCTCTTTCTTCAATTCTTGCTTCTTACCATCAATACTAAGTTCACTTCCTGAAAAGAAAAAAAAGATACAGTGCAGAGCGTAAGACATGAAATTCAATGAACGCTAAAATATAAACTAAAGTAGACTATAAATAATTTATACAATATATAGCTCAACATAAGCAATATTGTTAATGTCATTTTTCTCCATAAAAGCAAGAAACTCGAACAAGTTTTCTTCGGTTGAGCAATAGTGGCCACTATCTAGCCAGATGACCTGTATAACCAAAGCAAATAAAACATCAGTACCATAGAATAAATTTTGTATCTACTGTGTTCTCATTGTACATGATTTTTTGATGAAATGTTATCTTCAACTAAAGTAATAAATGAAATTAGAAGCACATATTTTGTAATGTTCCCATTTTAGCTCATAGCTAAATGGAACATTAAAGTTTTTCTTTTATCACCTAGCAGCTAAATAAATGGGTAAGGAGGCCCATGTTTATTGAAAACATGAATAAAATCCCTCACATGTGGAAAGGGATAGACATAAGAACTTGATTTTGCACCCTCAAGTGTGAAAAGGGGCAAATGCATGAAGACAAAGTTAAGTTTGACCAAGTCAACAGCGCTGCCATAGGAGGAGTGGCTCACTTTGGAAGATAGTGCAGTGTGAATGAGGAAGAGGATATTTGGTGGAGGAAACCCTAATGGATGGGGGCCATGGAGAGAGAGCTTTCACTTGTTTAAAAGGAGGGCAAGGAAACTATGGTTTCACATGCTTGTATTATTCATCTCAATTTTCCATTCAAACAATTGTGCATTCTTTGCTGCTTAGCAAGAATTGCCGGGGGAGTTTCCTGTTTAGGATTCCTACTCCTTCATGAAAGGCCTCTTGAGGGATTGTTCTGATTTTCCTCACATCCAGGCTTGAGGCCAAGCATCCTCCATCAAGACAACGTTATTTCTACAGCAGAGTAATGTTGTGTTGCTGGGTGTTGCAGTGAGGGTTCACTACACCACCTTCATCAGCTATTTTCAGAGGAGTCCCTCTTTCCTTTGAGATATCAGATTGGAGGCATTCCAGAGCATATTGCAGACTTTGGCATCAAGGCCAACTCATTCACTAGCCCTACAGCACAGTTCCATCCAGTAACTGCGTTATTTGGAGAGAATCATTTGCAGTGGGGCTCTTGCAGATTGTTGGAGGGTGAGATCTTTGGTGAAGGGATCAGCCTTTCATCCTAAAGATCCATTGGAGGAGGCACATTCAGTTTGGGCATCATCTACAGCCATCTCCATCTAGTTCTATTTCTGAGTTGCTGCAACTACCCAGCAACTTCGGCATTTCTGTAGAATTTCCATTTTGTATGTTTTGCAGCCAATCCTACTAGGGATTGTGCATTATTGTTTCCAGGGGTTGAGATCTTGCTCCCCCTATTGTATTTGAGCCACATATTGACATATTTGTGTGTTGACACTATTATGCAACAGTTTCCCTTCATGGACTGCGCTATCATAGCTTGAGCATGCATATGTAGCAGTGGTTTTGTTATGACTCATGTACTTGTCTCTTGAGGTTGAGCATTATTTTTCTTGAGTATCATTTTCCTTAAGATCTTGTATTCTATTGTCGCTACTATTATTTAATGAGAAGGCTATGGATTTCTCTCACATTTCTTTGAGTTGAGTGTTGTTGTTGCACCATTAGTGTTTGCTTATTGCTGGAGCTCCAACTTTAGAATATCTTGAGATATTCTCATTGTTGTAGCATTTTCCTGATTTGGGAACATTACAGTGGTATCACAGCATCAAACTTGGCACAGCCTGTGAGTTCGATATCAGAGCATGATCTCTGGCTCAGCCTGTGAGTCTCAGCCAAAGAAGATCAAGATGATGAAAAATATGAGTTTACTCTCATCTATTTTTAGATCCAGAGGAGACCTCTCCAAGGAGGTCAAGAAGATTGAAGAAAGGGAAGAGGAAGGACCATGTACTTCCTACTCTCACCAAGAAGAAGACCAGAAGCATGAAGAACACTTGGAATTCGAAATTCTAAGTGAGTATCTTGCTGAATACCGAGAAAACCCTAGAACTCTAGCTTTGCCACAATTTATTCAGCAGAAAGAAGAAAGAATACCCCACAACTTCAGGATGATGAGAGGCAATATATTTCTATTGTCAACATTTGATGGATCACTCACATGTGCAGCAGAGGTTTGGGTGAAGAAGCTAGAGGCTTTCTTCCTGCTACATCCTGTAGTAGACAGAGAGGCTGTAGAAGTTGCAGCGTTGCACCTAGAAGGTGAAGCAAGGACTTGGTGGTTTAGACATTGGAGCCATACAAGGGTTTCTACTCTTGTTGAGTTTTCTCAAAGATTGATCAGAAGATTTTGCCAGAAGAGGGAGGAGCCCTCACCACTAGCTAATGAGGCATATACCAGCGCTGTTGAGATCATGGAGGAGCAACCTTCATCTTCAACAGTTTGGGAGGCCAAAAATTATGAGGAAACTCTTGCAGCCTTGCAAGGAGCTTCCAAATTTCACCAAGGTATGACTAAAAATCCATCGCTTGTCATTTCAGCAAACACTTTGGATGGGTCTATATCATTTCATGCAGTTGATCTAGAGCAGCAGAATAGCACTGCGCTGAGCAATGATGGGGAAAGGAGGAATCATTCCTCATGTGAGCATTCAGAGAGCAGCTTCATTCAAGAAGCCATGAAGGAAGCAGTGAGAAGTAGACATTTGGAGACAAGAAACTCTTTCTCCTCTCTAGATGACACTCTCTCAATGAGCATGCCACAGCTCAAAGAGGGACTTCTACTTGCAGCAAATCCAAGGCCTCTTTGCTTTTGGAAAGACATGCATGAGGAGGAGATCTCCCGGAGAGATTTCAGTAGAGATGCACTCCCACACATCATGGAGTGCAAGATTCTTCATCAATTTGAGGAGGTTCTTCCCTTATCTCAGGAGCAGATAGTAGATGGAGGACATCTTCGGATGGATAATATCTCTCATGACTGTGTTGGACATTCCTTGAGCCATGCACATCATGATGGGAGGTTTTTGCCTACCACCTATTTGGATCCTCATAGGGTCAAATTGATCCTCGGGAAGATTGCATTTCAAGATTGCTATGGATTTCTCTCACATTTCTTTGAGTTGAGTGTTGTTACTGCACCATTATTGTGTTTGCTTATTGCTGGAGCTCCAACTTTAGAATATCTTGAGATATTCTCATTGTTGTAGCATTTTCCTGATTTGGGAACATTACACATTTCTATCCCAATATTTTGAATTCCCATGCTCATGGTACATTGAAATTTTGGTTTTATCCAACATAATCAAACACAACAAAGCTAGAAATTTCTACTAAGGATGTCTCATGCTCCACTTTTGTAGTTGTATCGTTTCCTCTAGTTATCTTTAAGAAGCAGTGACACTTCAAAAATAAAACTGGTCAATAAAAATATAATGGGTGGAGAAAAGTATTGTTGACACAAGATTACAACAAGAAACTAAAAAAGAATAAGAAAGGACTTTGTTCAATACGATAGTAACCGAGAATAAAGCTTCAATATAGCAATCTTCAATTGTCATTGTACTATTCCAGGGGAAAAGGAATCTAGTTCCCAAAAGCTAACAAATTATATCGAGATAAAAACCAAACATGTTGGCTCAACGTTCAAAGGTAAAGTAATTGGGACTAGTTATATTAGATACTTTTTAGAGTGTAAAGGTAGCTACTAACACCATTAACAATAATTTTAAAATAGATTTGTCGCATATAACCTCAAACGTGGAAACAAATTTGATATATGCACTACCTGTATACATTCCAAAATGCACTGCAATGATATAAGAGTACCAAAAGAAACTGCACATAGTTACATATTAATTATCCACTTTTATTCCAAAACAACATTCAAATAAATGCTATAACTTACCCCGGAAAATATGTTGAAATTTCCATTCATTGTCATGAATATCCCTAGCTGGCAGTTCCTAGGAATGTGGTTGCTGAGTGAAATCCTGTCCAAAACAAATAAAACCAAAGAAAACAATAACAAAACTTAATAGGAGACTAATATGAAAAATACCCTTATCTTTTCCTTCAAAGAATGCAGTCTTCTCTTAAAAGAGGTCTAAAAGTTTAAGCACTAATCTATTAAATCACAAATAATCTATTAAATCACAAATAGAACAACTATGGGAAAATAAGAACCGCAAAAGTAGAGGACAAACTTTTTTTGCAGCGCGACGTGGAACATAAAACCTGACATCCGTGCTAGTGTTACCTGCATTCAACATTTTACAAAAGTAATTATTCGGTTGCTTTCTTGGTGTGTCGAGATCAGAACGAAGATAACAATATTTTTTCTCTTGTTGCACATTATCATCAATTTTTAGTTCCTTGCACAAATGGAACTAGTACCAAAGCATTTCTCACCAAAATTGGCAATTACAGCATAGTACATATAATGAAACTGCAAATTTCTTACAACATTAAGAGGTTGCAATGTCATTTGAGTATATAATTCATATCTTTCCACATCTTCGTGGCATTCAATAAGGTTCTTATTAACTTTTAAATCTTGTATATATAACGATATGAATAAAAGTGTTCACAACCAAAGCAAGGATGAAATGCAGAAAACCCACATGCATTGTAACATTGTGAAGTTGGAAAATCAATTGAGTTGGAAGATTCGGATAATTGGATATATGAGCATCAACCTCCTTGTTTGTTGAAGAAACTCCCTAAAATCACATTGATTATGATTAGTTTCATTACGTAACATTAAAATTTCAAAATACTTGAGTCATATTTTATGATGGAAATAAGATAAGCATTCATTATTTTCAATCATTTGTATCCAAAAGAAGATTGCGAATTAAAAATTAATGAGCGACCACATCACCTGTTCACTGTGACCCTGTGGAAAATAAACGACCTTGCTCCCAACAACAGGTAAAGACACAAGTGATCCATCACAGGCATGCCAAAGCTCTAAATTAAGAGCATCTCCTTTCCCCTGCTTGATGTGACATGAACAGATAAATTGTCAATTGTATATTCATTTAGAAACCTCTCGACCCCAACATTGTATGCTTCATATTATTGGTTGTGAATGTTTAAACAAAAATGAAATGGAAAAAAAATTAAAGCAACTCCAACACATTAACTATTTGGCACATTGAGAAAATACCATTGGCCTTGATATTAGGGGTTGTAAACATCTCAACATGTAGATATCGAAAAATGCCACAAATCCTACTGTGTGCATCAACCTTAAATTACAAGAAAAGTGAACTAGAATGTAAATGTTGTAATGCTCTTTGTTGCAGAAGTAATGAGCTCATGGCAGGCTCTTAAATTTCAAAATCCATTATATTATTGAATTCCAAAAAGAAATAAATGAGAGGATGTCAGTACTAGATGACCAAGCTACCTGTGAACCTTAGAGTAAATTTGGCACCTCAAGGCATTACCAATGACCTTGATATAAGTGGATACTGTGTTTCCAATGTTCAAGACTAGAAACAATCCAACTCTTATTGTGCACATAAATCAGTATATCATATGATAAATGATGGAGCCTCTCATAAAATACAAGTTGAACGGAAATAAAATTGGTGCAATGCCATTTGCTACAGATGTCATGCTCATGAAAACTAGTTTGAGACATTTCCCTAAATAAATGGACTCCCAACCAAACATAAAAACCTCTAAACATCTGCAGGTTTGTTAACTACTTCAAGAATAGCCAAAACTATGTCAATTGTTCAGAGATTATTGGAGGCCATTAGAATTTCCATCACCAATAATTTTTCATAAGCCTACACATGTTATGAAGATTCCTGGCAGTTTCAAATATTGATATTGGTGTGTCAAAACTGGAAAAAAATCATAAAAGATATGCATTGAATATATAACTCAATTTTGATAGTTAAAAGAACACCACAACATGACTTTAAAAATTCATACATTTCAATATAGTGTGCATATGATTTTCCATTATAACCGAAAGAAAGAAAAGAAAATGAGGAATTTTGTTCTTGTTGATATGATTTTCTTTTTGCACAATAAAACAAGAAAAAAAGTCTGACATTAGTTAACACTATCTTACAAAGTTCAATCAGTCAATGTAGAAAAGTGTGATTTTCTTACCCGCTTGTACTCTTGTTTTTTTAGAGCCTTCAATGCTTCATAGGTTTCTTGCCGAACAGAATTTCCATCATTCCATTGATCTTGCAATTGCCTCTAATGCAAAGATATAGTTATCTTGAAATTGCTCAAGGTCTAGCTCCAATATATAGTTATCCTTCTTACTGCAAAATACAAAGTTGTCATCATTTGTTTATCTAAGTAAAAAGAAGAGTGAGTTTGTATTTGATAACCTATGATAGAATATGGAAAAGAGAGCACTAGTATACCCTAGAACACCACATTTCTCTCCTCCACAAATACTAGCCTACCCTCAACATTATTGTACAGACCACTTAAGGATGGCACTCTTTATTATACTTAACATTAGTCTACAATGTTCTAACTACAACCCTCCTAAAGCAAAAGCACTGTGGTTGGGCTAGAAAAAGATGCATTGAAGGGCTGAAGGTCTAGCTCCAATACATAGTTATCCTTCTCACTACAAAATACAAAGTTGTCATCATTTGTTTATCCAAGTAAAAAGAAGAGTGATTTTGTATTTGTGCACCTATGATAGAATATGGAAAAGAGAGCACTATTGTACCGTAGAGCACCACATTTCTCTCCTCCACAAATACTAGTGTACCCTCAACACTATTGTACAGACCACTTAAGGATGGTACAAACCACTTAACATTATTGTACAATGTTCTATCTACAACCCTCCTAAAGGAAAAGCATTGTGGTTGGAACATTATCCAAACAACACGGATAAACTAACTCTAAAGACATGCAAAAAACAAAAACTTGAAAAGCCATGAATTTTTCCTAAGGGACATCAAAAACAACATTTTGAGAAGCAATTTACTAAAGAAATCATTGCCCATAACCTTCTTCTGACTTCCCATAATTATCCTCTTTCTAAAAATGCACTAAATCCTACTGCCAATGGTCCAAAACATAATTAATGAGATATTTGAAGGGCAAGTAAAGAATGCATTGAAGGGCTCAAGGTCTAGCTCCAATACATGGTTATCCTTCTCACTACAAAATACATATTTGTCATCATTTTTTTATCCAAATAAAAAGAAGAGTGAGTTTTTATTCGTTCACCTATGATAGAATATGGAAAAAAGAGCACGAGTGTACCCTAGAGCACCACATTTCTCTCCTCCACAAATACTACTATACTCTCAACACTATTGTATAGACCACTTAAGGTTGGCACTGTTTATTATACTTAACATTATTGTACAATGTTCTAACTACAACCCTCCTAAAGGAAAAGCATTGTGGTTGGAACATTATCGAAACCACACGGATAAACTAACTCTAAAGACATGGAAAAAACAAAGCCTTGAAAAGCCATGAATTTTGCCTAAGGGACATGAACAACAACATTTTGAGAAGCAATTTACAAAAGAAATCATTTCCCATAAACTTCTTTTGACTTCCCATAATTATCCTCTTTCTAAAAATGCACTAAATCCTACTGCCAATGCTCAAAAACATAATTAAAATGGTTTTCGTGATTGTGGTAGCTCATGTTGTGAAGAAAATGAGTGATGGGAAGAGGCTTCTTACGATAAAATAAAATAAATAAATAAAAATAAAAATAAAAAACAAATATTGATAGTAGTGATAGACTCAATTCAATTCATTTCTAGACAAATGATTAAACAACATAAAGGCATATTAACCTTAGATTTATTAAACTTGGTGAGAGACATAAAACCAAAATACAAATCATTTAATACTTAATACATCTCTATATATGTGACTATGTTAAAGAGAGAAATTGCATAATTGTATTTTGTGTGAAGTTGCATGATTATGCGAAGATTACAGGACTGTACTAAGTGCGAAGTATAATCAGTATGTTCAGCAAAGTTAAGTTAAGCTGCAAGGTTTAATATTTGCACAAGTCTGTTGAAAGAGCAAGCAACCGGTTAAAAATAATGAAAGGAAAGAGCAAACAATGTTGTGATATTACAATGTACGTTCATCATGACCAAAAGATTGGAGAAATAATTATGGAAACGGTTGAGTATAGAGATACTTGTACCTTAGAATGGAAGGCGTAAAGAATCCCGGCTCCTCATGTATTCATGATCCAATATCTCTCCATCAACATTCGTATGCTGGCAATTTCATTCATTAATGGTACTTCCAGTGCCTCCACATCTCGCAGCTGCCTTTCAGCAAAATCAGAAGGCTTTTCTGCCTGAAGACGAAATGATGTGCAGTCTAAGCACATGCCTGTTCCCTTGCATGATCCCTTTAGAAGGCACAAAGGCAGGTGTGCCTAGTACCTTGTAGAGAGGGAGTTTCACAGGTTGGAGCACAAGAGAAATCAACAGAACCGGGTAGAGATTGAGGAGTTGATTTATGATCAACTGGAAATACGTTATCTGCATCTGTTGTCGAGGTATTTTTCACTAGGAGTGGGTAAGGGAAATGTTCATTGAAGGATAATAAGGGAGTAGAGTTTGTAGAAATGACTGAGCTACAACATTCTTTTCAAGGTCATCAGAGGGCTGGTGTAGAAGAGAAAAGGGGATGGTTATGACTGGGATCCATGTTGCTCCGACTGACCATGCACAATTAATAAAGAATCCCCACTAAGACCTTGATTATTGGAAGCTAAGACTGGTTGAATTTAATTTTGCTTCGGCTTGACATGTTCAATGAGAAAAAATCTCCAACCTTGACCTCTGTCACTTGGGATTGACTCTAACTGGCTTTCAAGTTGCTCGAGCTTAACATGTTTAATGGAAAAAGGCTTGCTGCTCAGGCCATCAGCAAGAGCTAAATCTGATTGACTTTCTTCAAGCTTAACATGTTCAGTGGAGAAGAGTTCTCTGCTCAGATACTTATCAATGGAGAACAACTCCATTTAACCCTCATAGTGTTCAAGGTTAATATGTTCAACGGAAATAGGCTCCTTGTTTCAGCAAACATCACTTGAAACCAGATCTGAATTCCATTCACTTTGTTTAGTCTTGAACAAGCATTCCCTGTCTGAATCGTTATATCAAAACAAGAATTTTTCTGATAGATCTTAATCGTTGACTCTGACTAGCTTTCAGGTTGCTCAAGCTTAATCTCGAACAATCATATCATCTGTATTTATGCACTTAATTATACATTCAATAGTTTTGACATATCGTAGAACAACAGGATGTTCTTCTACTTTGTGGAACCCTGAGTTTTTGACATTACGATACACTTCATTCCCCTCTTCATCTACAAGGACCTCCTTTTGAGAAAATGATTGAGATATATCAGAACAAGTCATTCAAATCAGTTTGTCTATGTAGCAAGTTGTGTCTGTATCTATGGGAACTAAGATTATAGTAATTTCAACCGCACCTCCTTCACTATATTTTGCAATCTCCTTGCATAGTTTTTTCTTTATCGGCGGAGCCATATCTCCCATTGATGAGAATATGTTGATACACTCGAACTCTATGGTACTTGACATCTAAAAAATATTCATCGCGACAAATAATGTTAGAGGAAGAAAAATGAACAATCACATTGCACTACAGATAGCTGCATTGTTTCACGGGATACTGGGACAGTCAAGGAAGGATGCGTTACAACAATACACTTTTTTATTTGATGTGGCTTCATGGCATAGAGAGAGGAATTAGGCTGCATTACATAAGAATGGTATAAGTCACGCGCCATTGTGCAAAGATGGAGGGAGGACGCATCGTAGCGTGAAGGGATGAATGGAAATGGGAGAAATTGTAGTAACAAAGTCTGTTTGGGTGCACCATTGCACAGGAGTGACTGAAGGTAGGCTACAATTTCTCCAAGATGTTACTGGTGCATTCAACCCCGGTGTTCTTACAACATTGATGGGGGTCAGTTGCGCTGGTAAGACAACTCTCTTGGATGTTTTAGATGGAAGAAATACTGGAGGATTCATTGAGGGTAATATCTGAATCTCTGTATTTCCCAAAAAACAAGAAACCTTTGCTCACATTTCAAGTTACTGTGAACAGAATGATATACATTATTCACAGGTTACTGTATGGTAATCCTTGATATATTGAGCATTCCTCCGACTTCCAAAGGATGTTGACAAAGAAACCAGAATTGTAAGTCTATGACTATCATTTTTTCTGGTCTATCTGCAATAGTGTTTTATTTTGACCTGGTGTCAAATTGTCATGTTACTAACTTGCAAAACATTCTAATTTTCAGGTCTTTGTTGATGAGGTCATGGAACTAGTGGAATTAGACAATTTAAGAGATGCACTGGTAGGCCTGCCTGGTATATCTAGATTTTCTACTGAACAAAGGAAAAGGTTAACAATAGATGTGGAGCTTGTTGCAAATCCTTCTATAATTTTCATGGATGAACTCACATCTGGTTTGGATGCTAGAGCAGCTACAATTGTGATGCGAACTGTTCGTAATACAGTAGCTACTGGAAGGATTGTTGTCTATACCATTCATCAGCCTAGCATTGACATTTTTGAAGCTTTTGATGAGGTAAACCAAGGTTAGATTATAAGATAACTTGATATCGTTTGTTTTAGAGATTGGTGTTGATTTCTATCTTACCATGATGGGTTTAGCTATTGTTGATGAAAAATGGAGGGCAAGTCATTTTCTTCGGGCCACTAGGGCAGAATTCTCACAAGGTTATTGAATACTTTGAGGTAAAAACTTGGCAGATTCTTTCAGTCAATAGAGAAGGAACAGTTTTGAACAGAGCACTGCTAATTTAAAGTATAAATCTGAGTTAATTTTTTTATCTGTCGTGACAACTGCAGGCTATTTCAGGGGTGCCAAAGATCAAAGATAAATACAACCCAGCCACATGGATGTTGGAAGTTACATATGTTTTTGCTGAACATGTTTTGGGGATAGACTTTGCAGAGCATTACAAGAACTCTTCCCTTTATAAGTAAGCATTAAACTCATCAATATTTTCGCACTAGAATCCTTATGCTTATAATAGCTAGCATTACAAGAAGTCTACAACATAAAAGATATCAGCTTCAAACTCACATTCTAACAATCATTCATTTTTTTTCACAATAAAGGCGGAACAAGGAATTGGTGAACGAGCTCAACACTCCATCTCCAGGAGCAAAGGATCTTTACTTTGCAGCCCAGTAATAAAAATAATTCTTTGGACAGTTTAATCTGTGTTTCTCGAAGCAATGGTGGACATGGGTAATCGGTTTAATTAACATTGTGGGTCGGATCCTTAGTCAGCGTTCACAACGAACCATTGCATAGATAGTGCATAGAAGAGTGACTAACCTCGACCTGGGTGAGACCTGTCGGTCTAGTTGAGCTCGTTGAGAAGTCAGGTCTGCGACCAATTTGAATTTTCCCAAAACCAATTTGAATTTGCCCAAAAGAGAAAGGAGGTCAGACCTCCGACTAGGGACTTAGCTCCAACCTCGTAAATTGATTTGGGTTGAGTACTCGACGTATATTTAACTCAATTTGTGTGTTTTTTTAATGGATTTCTATATTTGTGTTCAATTTAATTAAGGGAATACCTCTAACATGCCCTGCACCAAGAGGTCACTCAAAAGGAGTGTGTGTGGAAAGTGAATTTGGAGAACACATGGAATGTGATAAACTTGGTATCACAGGTTTACAAAACGGAACTCATCTACCTAGTAGAGAAGGAGTTTCACAAGTTGGAGCACATGAGAAATCAGCAGAACCGGGCAACTCCTCCATCTCTTCCCGGCTTACCCGCAGTGGGTTTCACAAGTTGTAGCGCAAGAGAAATCAACAGAACTGGGCAACAACATAAGTGGCTAGCGATATCTGAACTAAATATCAAAAAATGGAAAACAATTTGAATGCAAAATTTAAATCAATTTCTTACTTGCAAGATCCTTCGGCATTTCAGTGCAAAATGGAAACATTCTTCGACAGCTACTGAGATTTGAGGCTTGCAATAACTACATCTACAAAGTTGGAGAAAGTTTCTGCACATCAATGCAAACTTGTTAAAACCCCACTCCAGCAATAATAAAAAAAATAAGTGTTCAAAATATTCGTGTTGAAACATTTTACAGGGTCCACTATTTCTATGATGAAAAGGGTACTCTCCCAACAAACCCTACCATTTTACAGGGTCCACTATTTCTATGATGAAAATGGTACTCTCCGAACAAACCCCACCATTCTCTCGAGCCAGAAACTCTGACATAGATCTCATTTTTAGTTTTGCACTATTAGGGGTTTCAGAACGCGAAATTTCTGAAACAACTTTGGAAATGTCAGACGACGAACATGAAGGAGTCAGGGGCAATGCCACCACAATCTCGAGATCTGAGCAGAGTGATGGTGAATCAAGTGTTTCGTTCTCCAGATGGGTATTCTCATCCGATATTTTCTTCGTGCTTTCTGCGGGAGAAGAAGGGCACCTGTTCATGAGGGGCTCGGTGCCATTTCGGTGGGTTCTCTTATTTCTTTGGCTGAGGGTCAGAGAATCTGCCTTCCTCTTGTATCCGCCATTGCTGAGCCTTTGCAAGCGATTTGGCAGCGGTTTTTCCCATTTCCCGTAGCAGCTTGTGAGACCCGCTGCCGGTAACCCTGGGGAGTTTTTCCATTGGCGGCAGAAGGCTGCGAGCGATTGAATGAACGAAGAGGGTAGTTGTGTGAAGGAGTCTACAGACACTCGAGGGGTGGAAAATTTTTGGAGGGAAGTTGGCGCTAATTACTATTCAAAAATTTCAAATTTTCTCCACCAAAGTTCAAATCGTCCCACCAACTCCTTTTATACCGCTCACTTCCCGCTATTTATTTAAAATGAAATGAATGCAGCCATCACAAAGTGGTGTCTCCTAATGATATGAGTTGCTTTTGAATTTCTTTTTAAGTAGCCAAACATGTTTTTATAGAGTGGAAGAAAGTCATAAATGTTATATTTTGTAAATTCTATAGAGTGAGTTATCAATACACAAGCAAAAAAGCATTTAATAGTATATAGCCATGATATATATTATTTAATTTGATGTTAAACAATATATAAAATATTTAGTGTTTTCTTGCAAGGTGCATGTTGGTTTCTATCTTGGTTTTTTTTTTGGGTAATTTCTAAACTTTTTCTATTAGAAAGGCTATAAGGAATATTTTTTAAACCATTTATTTTTGTAAATATAATTAAGATTATTAATACTTAATAATCAGTATGGATATCAAGTCACACTTTATCATGATGTAAATATTCTTTCAAATTTATGTATTGTTGAAATTGAAGGGGGAAATATATATGAATCTCGACATCTAGGAGAGAAACTTCATTGAGGGAAATTTGTGAGGGGATTGGGAAAATTTTCTATTTAACTAAATTAATTAATCAAGGGACAAATTTGAGGAATAAGGAAGGGGGAATAAAAGAACTTTTGGGAAAAAATAGAGAGAAAGTGAAGATTAAATAATAATGCAAAGGGAACAAGAGGAGAACCATGGACAATTGTTTACCATAGAAGCATTGTAACCTGTGAATTGGGTGCACAGAACCTTTCCACGCTTGAGTGTAAGGAAGTGATGTGTAATGGAAGGCAATATGAAGCCTCTTGAGTTAGGAGCACTTGGTGTGGAGGTCAACACTGAAGTGAATGGGGATTCTGGCAATCAATGAGGGGTTTCACCAAGTTCAAGGACCTGAAATAATTCTAAAAATCTGTTTGACTAAAGAACATAAGGCATAATTGGAGAAGGGAAAAACGAAAGGTAGGGCTCCTTTTTTTGTTATGCAAGTTTTACATGGCCCTTTTTTTGTGTTGTGAGGCCCCGACTTAGCATTGAAGTGTAATTATTTAACCTTATCGAAGGAGAGTGGCCTTAACCATGAGTAGTGTAACAAACGCTCCTACTCCCTTGGGTTATTCTTGGGTAGTGAAAGGTGTTACTTTAAAATTAACCGAATCTCCAAGGTATATTATGAAAATGGGGTCACAAAAATTATATTTTTCCAAATTCCTTGAAACTAAAAACCAATGCCGCCATCTTGTTCGATTAAACCAAATGTGGTGTAATCGTCTGTAATTGTGGTCGATTATACGAGGAGAGGATTTTATGAGGAGGCACTGGATTTTTAATGTGATATGCAAAAAACAAGTACCGAACCTAACCATTTCATACTCACCAATGTTCTATCTGCATGTGCTAATTTGGTAAATTTGGAACATGGCAAAGGAGTCTTGTTTCGTGATCACCTCCCACAAGGATTCACCAACAGCTCATCCAATTATGCTAGTATAAAAAGTCTCAAGCTCCCGGCAGCGAAAAGGAACATAATGCATTTGCCCTGATTCTCTTCTACATACTTGTAGCTCTCCTCCCAAACCAAAGCCACTAGTGTTGTGTGCTCACTTTTCCCTGAATCTTATGCAAACATCTTGACGTAAGGAACTGTTGCACCAAGGTATGGATCCATTATGTGTCATATCCACTGAAGGAGAACATGTTCAAAACAATAGGTAAATTCTCACAACTATCCCTTTGTGGGATGTTGAGAACTCCAAAATGCCACATGCTCATTAATGAAATCCATAAATTGAGAACTTTCGTACAAGACTTGAAGTCATACTGAACTTGAACCAAAAGGCTCAGGATTTGGGTAGCGCAAAGGAACATCTGCAATATGATTTGTACTATTCTCATCTAGATCATTTTTCATGGATATCTCCTAGAGTTGAAATGCATATTCCAGGTTCCATAGAACATCTCCCATGGAAGGCCTGTCGAAGCCCATCTGTTCCAAGAACTTTTTGGTATTCTCCCTAAACATTTTCAGAGAACCAGGGTTGATGGTCCCAACAAGGTGAGGGTCAATGATTTTTTCAAGCTTGCCCTTTTTCTGCCAATGCATTTCTCTTGCACACAAGAACTCTAGTAACACTACTCCAAAAGAATACACATCAGATTTCTCTGTCAGTTGCTGCCTTTTGAAGTATTCAGGATCAAGGTACCCAAGGGCCAAAACTACATTTGGATCTTGTCTTTGAATGTCCAAAGTCTTCCACCTTTTCCCATGAGCCTGTTATTTAGATAATAGCAGAGGATTCACGACAAGGGAATTATATTACATTGACCATATATTGGAGCTTCATTGGTATCTCGCGAGTCAAATAGTTTTCCAACAAGTCGAGGGAATCTAAATTGGTGCAGTTGAAAATGAAAGGAAATATTGTTCTGTCGAGGCCAAATCCCACGATGCTAAGCTTGAAAACCCTCTCATTATCATAGGTCACGCCTTTGAGGTCCAAGATGGTGATGTTGCATGGTTTTTGGATCTTGTCTCCAATTCACAGTCACAACTTCGAGCTCTAAGATGGTGACATTATTGTAGGGGTTTTTATCTTGTCTTTGGTCCTCTACGTGAGCTTGGGTACATAAACCTGGGACCATGTGGGGTTAAGGGGAATTATGAGTATTTGACTAATAAATCTGGATAGAGAAATGGAATTCTTGAGACATTGGATATCATACATATTTGGTTTCCGCTATCAATTTACCAAAGTCATCATTCCTCCAAAAGGAGCCTTCTTCCCATCTAACAGTGGGAGGTGTCTTTGTGCTTCCCTGTAGTGGTGGGAGACGAAATTTGGCTCCTTCGCTGGTGGTGTTTGTTTTCTATAGTGGGAGGTCTGGTCTCTGGACTCTACACACAGTGGAGTTCCTTGGCCTTAGCAAATTATGAAGCCCCCAGTGTGGTGTGGGTGTTCTCCCTCTCTTATCGTCCATGGCCCTGTGGGGGTGGAAAACTCAGAAATAATCATGGTGGCTCCACGCCAAGGTGGAAATAATGTGGCGACGTGCATGACTCGCTAGTGTGGGTGTGCATGGGGGTCTTGGAGGAGGTAAGTGGGGGGATAGCAGAGGTGGGGGTTTGAGGTTTCAAAAGCAGAGTCATAGGGGCAAGAGGAGGCTATGGTGGCAAGGGGAAACATGGTTTTGATTGATTTGAGGTAAATGAGGAGCAAGTTATCCAACATTGTTTCCTATAGAACTATCGTGCATTTATCAACAGCCTGATGGAAAGAGTGGACACAACTAAGAGATTTTTTCGTAAGGACCATGCAGAGCGGATGAAAACATTGGACTGAATGCACTATTTACAGTGCCAAGTCTCTCCGACTGGTAGTGGTTAGGCGAGGCCAAAATCAACTCATTGAAAAACTAGAAAAGTTGGAGACTTGGTTGGCACACTTTGAAGGGCGTGGTCAGTGTGACTTCTGTCCTCCACCGCATCTAGGAACAACCTTGGACAACCCTGTATCCATCACGTTGGATGACTACTATGCTATTTGGTGTTCTTTATGTTTTATATGTGTTTTGGTGCCTCTGGCCCAACCATTTATGGACAATGTTCCTAGTCCCTCTTTTGTATTTTTTTGCATACGGTGCAAATTTTTGTCAACAAACCAAGTCGAGGTGAGACCACCTACTTTGTAACTAGCTTTATGTAATCCTTTTTTCCTACATGAATATAACATTGACTTAAAAAAAACAAAGTTTCATACATCATTAAAATTTTAATTTAAGTTTCATACTTAAATTAATAAATTTTCATACCTATTTACTAAATAGGTCTATAAAAATATATTTTAGGTTTATCTATTTAGTATTTATCAAATGTAAATATGGCGATTTAATACTATATTTAAATGAAATCACATGTTTAACAAAAGAAATGTTATATTTATCTATTTATTGAATGTAAATATGAAGATTTAACCTTAGATTTAAAACAACTCACACTTTTAACATAAATCATTGAAGTTTAAAAATTAAACTTTATGGCCAAATATTAAATATAAATATAAATATTAATTTGGATATCTAATTAATATTACCTTTACTAAAATTATAATGAAGGTGTTACTGTAAAATTGATAGATGATACATGCAATTATGTTAATTGTAGATGAATCCATCTGCACTGTTAAACTTTAGAGACAAAAGGGTATTCATAATTTGAACAATGTAAATTCAGAGACCTCTTTGTCTCTAAATTTTAACACTGCAAATGGATTCAGAGACACCAAGAGTGAAATGTAACACTTCGGTACCAAAAGTGAAATTTTCCATATATGGAGTGACACAATTAAAAATTACTGACATAAATCACTAATTCATATACTTGTTGTACTTGTTATTTGGGCGCCATATTTTTATTCTTGGACTATAATAGTCATTTACATTAATCCTTATTAATTTTGTCACTTATTGTCTAGTCATATATTTTAATGCTAGACTAAATTAGTCATTTAAGTTAGTCGCTTTTACTTTAGTCACTTATCATCTAGTCATATATTTTATCCCTAGACTAAATTAGTCGCTTTTAGTTTAGTCACTTATTATCTAGTTGTATATTTTATTCCAAGACTAAATTAGTCATTTAAGTTAGTCATTTTTAGTTCGGTCACTTAAAATTGCTCAAATTTAGTAGTAATTCACTTGAAATCATTGCGATGACTAACATTTTTAGTCACCTAGTCATTAATTTCATCATTTTTTACTAGTGAAGGGAATATGATAAACACAATGAGACAGCCTTGCAGCGCAGCGAGCCATCCAGACTTGATAGGCTGATGTGCTCTGGCAACCATGGACCCCCAAATATTCTACCCCTCTCTTTTCAAATTTAGATTGCTCTCCTAAATGGAAAAACCATGCTACTTTGGGTACATTCTACAGACCTGGTGAAACACCTCTCGCAGGCCCTTTAACTTATGATGTGGATTCTCTCTACATCTTTTTGACTTCTCTATGAAGGTAAACAACTCAAGGACCCTCTTCCGCTCTCATTTTACAATATTAAAAAGGCTGCCTCGGTGGTTTTATCCCTTCGTCTGCAGGGAGGTGTAGTCGGGCAGCCCTCTGCATCTAATGCTTTCTCTTACAGGGACGTTTTCCGTGCACAGCTCCCCATACAAGCTGCCCAACCCACAGAGGCTCCCAAGCCTTTCTTGGTAGATAAAATGGAGGTGGTGCCCTTTGTAGAAATCTCCCACCTGGATCTTGAAAACCAGTTTCAAATGTATGCAGAATCTGCCTTTATCTGTCGATTTAATGGATTATGTCCTCGCACAACAGATATATACAAATGGATTCATTCCACTTGGACCAATAACTGCAAGGTTATTTTCTGCTTGAATGGTTTCTTTATAGTTATATTTTCTCACAGTGAGGACTACCAAAAATCCCTAACAGGTGGTCCATGGTTCTGGGGAAAAGCAGGGCTATTCCTCACCCCCTAGTTCCCATATTTCGACCCTTCCACAGTAGTCATCACCAAACTTCCAATCTGGGTCAGGCTTCCAAACTTACCTGCTCATCTATGGTACTTTTCTGTCTTCCAAGGAATTGGAGACACTCTGGGACGTTTTCTAGCAACAGATTGCTTGAGAGGGGAGAAGGCAATCTACACCTACAGAAAAATATGTGATGAAATTGACATAAAAAAAGGTTTACCCAATCAAATCATTCTCAAAGTCGATGATTTCCTTTTGACACAGACCTTGGAATATGAGAACATCGCGTGCCATTGTCGGCACTGCCATCAAACAAGGCATCTTCAGAACTCCTACGCTATTTTCCTCGCCAAAAATAATAGAAGCACCAGCAAATCGAATGATAAAAGATGGAAACCCTGTGATCCACCTCCCATGGATGATATTGAGTCCTCTAACTCGTATGAAGAAGAGATTGAAGAAGATGGGGATGCTACAATGTGTTAGGTCTCTGTAATTTATTAGCAAGATTGGGAGAGTCCAATCACAGAGTTAACATCATTTCAACCAAACTTTGGGATTCTAGGATCTAGCCCTCCTGAATCCGGAGAGGGATCTCTCCAATATGTGCAAAGATGGATATTGTCTTTGAAAAGCTTAAGGTAATGATATTAGGCTAGTTATGAAGGCCAAGGGTTTTGTTTTGTTTTGGATGTTTGAGCATGAAATGTTACTTGAGGGGAAAGTTCTAAGTGCAAAAAGTTTCAAAGGTGAGAATTTGCAAGCAAGTAGAACAGTTTTGGCAGATAGATAGATATAACGCTGGTTTTTAGTCCATTGGGATATGGAGTCATATCTGGGCTTTAATTGAACAACAACATCAAGTGTGATCCAAGGGGCAAGTCATCTATACCACAAGATTATTGAGATTAAAATGATGAAATGGAAACATTAAAATGTTGGAGGGGTGGAAACTGATAATAATTTCTCAGAGGATTTATAGTCAGTCAAAACAAGAAAAGCCTTTTAAGTAACTGTTTTAAAACCAACCAAGGACAGGGCTAACCATAGAATTCTTGGGCAAGTTCTTATTAAAGCAGCTTAATTGACAAACAATCCAGTAATCCACATAATTACCTTCAGAAAGTATGAAAACACTTAAGAAAAACAGAGTGTAACTTAAGATCAGATAAAGTACTTTTAAACCTAGTCTGCTTTCAGTCAACACCAAGGGAAACTTTCAGAATCTGCCATTGGAGAAAAGAATCTAGGAATCAGGGCAAACCATATCTTCTCTAGTCTAACTTTAATAGCAAATAATGGAAATAACATTCGAGAACAATGTTTGAGCAAACAGAAGGACGAGGGAACGCCAACATTCCTAACTGTTTAAACTGTATAGAATCATTCTCAAATAAACAAATCTGAAGAAAACATTGAGATAAAGATTTCTCAGCCAGAGAAGGTTACTGCTATACAGAAAATCCTAACCCTGTTTAAACTGTTCTTTACAGAGGGAAAATGAACAATATGGCATACATAGAAGGAAAACGATTAACAAAGAAAGAAGCACTTCACCAGTGATAAAGACCAGGATCCCAAGAAACAAATTTTATATTGATGTCAAACCAGTTACAATCTTCAAGTCCAATGTTTCAGTTCAGCAATCATCTTCACTATTCAACCTAACTACTCTAGCACAAACAGAGCTTCAAGGGCCAATGAACACTATGTACAAATAGAAGTCTCGAGCTCAAGTGTATTTCAAAGTTCTGCAACCAACAATTTCTCATCTTCTGTAGAAGTACTTATAGGAAGATGAGGAGGTGAGATTTTAACAAAATATCTCAAGGACAATTAATGCAGAGTGAAGACTTCTCGGCCCTTTGAGAGGCTCGAGGGAAGAATTTACAGGTGGATCACTACATTAACTGTTTCACAATAAATATCAAAGCTCGGTGGAAGCTTTGTTTGACTTTGAGGCTCTCTGTATGTTTTGGAGTAACTCTGCAGATATTTTCTGCATTGATTTCCTTGCAGAAGTAACTCCCTGGCTGCGCTGGAGGTGAATATCTGATTTTCTTCAATAACTTCGGCCTCTGTTTGAAAGGTTTGAGGCGACAGATGGCTCGGTGGTAGCTGAGGAATAAATTTGCCTCAGATGTGGCGGTGGAGGCTTTCTGTCTGATGAAACACTTTGGGTTTTTCCTTTAAACTGTGTTTTAGATTGGGAATTAGGCTTTTGATAACGGTCTTAGCCGTAATCCCCATAAAAACCGTCTTCAATCTTCCTCTGTTGTGCTCTGTCTTCAAACTGATACTCTTTAACTGTTTTTGAATTAAAACAGTGTCTTGTCGATGTGCAGGCCGCACTGGGCTTTTAAAGGCATCAATGCCCATGAAGCATTGAGAAAACAATGAAGCGAAAACCCGCAGATGGTTCTCTTTAACAACTCGAAGGCGCAGGAAACGTCTTTCCCAAGCCTTGGCTTTCTTTCATTAAATAATGGAAAACCATTAAAACGCCTGCAAAACACAAAAATAGTTAAGAAATCCTGCGGAAATAGGTTAAACTGCTTCTGATGGCGGGGGAGGAGCGAAGCCGTCGGATGAAGGCAACCAACGGTGGAGATCTGCATAGAAAGGCGAAAAGGATAGCGGGAGAAGAATAAGGAGGAGCAGTTTTGGACTGTCTGATCTGGACACGTGGATGGTCCAGATCTAATTGGAGGATCTCAATCGGGGGTGGCAGGTAAGTGCGTGCGATTGAAACGCAGTGATGCGATTAAGCGCTGGCCGTTGATCTGCAGATCAGATCAACGGCGGAAAGTGGATCGGAGTGTTTTGAAATGGCGGTAAGACTCGCGATCGGAGGGAATAAGGACCGTTGGATAGGCGGGAAATGGACGGCCCAGATTTAATTGGAGGATCGCAATCGGCGAGGTCACACAACAATATGCGATTGAAACTTTGCGATTGAGCCCCTTGCGATTGAGCGCTGGACGTTGATCTGAGGACCAAATCGACGGCAGGGAATGAATCGGAGGGATTTGCAAGGGTGTGCGATGGCCGTCGGATTGCGAAACAGATGGACGGTCGGGATTTAATCGGGGGTCGGCAATCGGAGGTCGCAGAGATGGGCATGCGATTGCGCAATGAGAAAAGTTGCGATGCGATTGTGCGCGGACCGTTGGATCGAAGAACTAGATCAACGGTCAGGATTGCTTTGACCTACGTACCGGCGAAAAAACCTTTAAACATATGAAAACCAAAGTTTTGCAATAAACATAAGTTATAATGGATCAGGCGGAAAATATATATAAGTAAAGAAAAGGCGCCCGATTGCGGGGCCGGTGGTTTTTATGGAATGTAATATGCCCGGGAGTATAGAGATAAGGGCCAATCGCAATCGGGCCATTGAGCCTGGTCTTTCCGATCAACCCATTTGTGTTGTTTCCGATTGCGATTGCGCAATCGGCTCTTTTCAATCAACCCATTTATATTCAGCACGTGGTTTTAAGTTTTAACTTAGAACTTTCGGAAAGTGGGTTTTTGGGTTTACAAAGGAAAATGAGCTTTGTAATGGTTCAAAGTTATGCACCCTTTGGATATTTGCGATTAGCGCCGAAAGCTTTGGCGTTTGGTTTTAACACATGGGCATGTGGGGGGAAGTGGTTTAGGACTTAGCCCAAGGGGCTTAGGTCCATAGCAATAAAACTTTGTTTTTTATGAAAAATTTCAAGGTTTTCAATGGATTTGGGGGTTTCGGCACAGTTCAGAAAAAAGTTTCAAACCATGTCAGGAAGATTTTTACGGATGGAGGGAGAAACTTCATGAGAAGTAGAGGAATATATGGAGAAAAGGGGGAGTAAATGAAGGTTAGTTATGAGTGGGAGAAAAGGAAAAAATGATGGTTTCTTCAGCAATTTCAGTTGGAATCAGCAGAAATTCCTGAGTATAAAAATGGGACAGCAAATGAGGATTTTGGACAAATGCATGAGGCCTACAAGGAGTCTTCAAGAGCCAACAATTTTTAGTGATAAAATTTGTTCCTTGGAGGCTCAAAAAGATCTTAGCCACCTTTTGGTATAACAAAATATTATAGGTGGCTAACACAATGCAGCACTAGGTGCCTTCCTCGGCAGTCCTTGAGAGGCCCACTACCTCCTTAAATCTCCAGAAACATTCACATGAGTCCACCTCCTCCGACTCGGATAAGGAATCTGTTCCTTTGGTCAACAACAATATTCAAGTGGTTTTAGCCCACAAGCTCCCTAACGGTTGGGTTAAAGTCACAAAAAAGAAAGGAAAGAAAGGTCGTATGGTAGATTCTACCCATTCTGGGTAGATTCCTCTGTCTATCTCTCTTGGTTCCCTTGTCTCTCTTCTTGTTCCTTTTTTTTTCTCTATTGACTGCGTTAAGGGACCGAGGTTGATTGCCAATCTCTTGAGGCTCCCTCGGTTTCCTGCTTCTCTTGATTGTAACCCCTTTTGTACTATACACTTTTAATAGAATCAGTCCTATCTAATTTACAAAAAAAAAAAAATGTAAAGTTATAATAATAGTCTATATAATAAAAAAAATAGGTTAGGCCTAAGAAAAATACTTGGACAAATTGAACAATTCTCAGAAGATGTTTTTCATTACAAACAGATTGTAGAGTTTGGAACTCGAATATTTTTTTTTATAAAGTGAGATTTAAAATGATGTATAATTGAAGTTGAAATTGTGATGGTCCATAGAATAGCCTCATATATTTCACATAAACAAAGCTTTCTTCTAACATGTACCAATGTCTTTAACCTCAAAGAAGATGAAAGCCACTAATATATTTGATCTCATGTAAGAGAAAAACTAAAAAAAATTAGACAACTCATCATAAACACCATTTTCAATGAAGAAATATATTAATGAGAAACCATAATTACTAGTGTGAAAACAGCCAATCAAAAGGTTATGAAAATGAAATTTGGAGCACTAGGTTTAAGGTAAAAAAATCAAAGCAATACCAAATTTTGACTTGCTAAATTCAATTGCATAATAACTTGAAGTTCAAAAAAAATCGACAAGCAACATTACCTATAATCTTAATAAATTTCAAACACGAAAAACCCTAACCTTCTTCTACCTTTCATTACATCCATGACCCTCATTACATATCCCCATTTTTAATGTATTAATAGATTTCAAACACAAAAAACCCTAACCTTCTTCTACCTTTCATTACATCCATGACCCTCATTACATATCCCCATTTTTTTTTGTAAACTTGGTAGTACCTCTCTATTTATCGATCCAATCAAAAAAAGTAGGTTACATTATCAGATTGTATACTTGATGGCCTCAACCTGCCTATAGGAAACCAGGTATGTTGGCCATCTCAGAGAGTTATAAGCCAACCAAAATTAGTATATTTTGAATCTGTCTCTAGCTATCTTATCTGGTCTATTGTCTACTACATCTATTGACGTATCAAGAAAATAAATGTAATCTGCTACTTGCATATCAAACAAAAAACAATTAACCACTAAGCTTAGTCATCTAATGATTCCATGGGTGTCGGGTCCTTGACACTTGACCTGGGCATATCAACTTGATTCATGCTCTGAACTTTCCTTTCAATTCGTCCAGGGCGGGCATTCTGATGATGTTGCTAGAGGTGAATCTCCTAAATATCCTTGTGAATTTCTACTAGAATGGAAGCTACCTTCGGATCCCCTCCAATCTCTTGAACAGTGACAATGGATTTAGCCAATAAACACTTCAGAGTTCAATAAATATGGATTTATTGCTTGAATAGTGACAGTTTGCCTATAGTGTTCCCCGGATCTGTGAACATCGGATCCATATCATCATCAGGAATGCCTTCCTCCACTTTTGTTTTCATGTCTTGTTCCCATCCAGAAATCAAATATTTGACATGGCCAGGTGTCCCTTTTCCATAAGCTTAGAAAAGGTTTTGCATAATTTCCTTCCCGGATTTTCATCCCCTTTTGGCAAGCCCCACTTTTTCCTTACCTTTGTCCTTGCCCTATTTTTTCCTTGACTGTGTTTTCACCATTTTTGTTAGAGATTGGTCTCCCAACAGTTGAGCGTTCACCCAGATCCACACAGGGGTTCTCCCCCAACGTGAAATTGTTTTAGGGTGAGAGATGCTAGGAAGACCTGCAGAAGGAAACAACATAACAATATTGAATTCAAACAGACAGTAAATAAAATTATCCTCCTTGTTGAGTTTTGCCACCCCCACCATTTTCTTAATATTTTGATCATCCATCCAGGTTTCTTTGTCCCTAGAAGTGATCCTCTTGAGTTGGCCTAGGAGTAATATACAACTCTCATTGACAACATTGCCAAAGACAGGGCCTTGTAACGGTGCCTCTTCCTCCAAAAATTTTTTTATAGATCCCTTTCTCAGCATAGGTATGGAATAAAGACTTGAATTGCATAAGAGAAATTTTTCCACTCACCACAAATAGTGAGACAGAGACCAAACAATGACTGACACCAATAATATGACTAGTTACTCCCATGCATCCCTAGAATAAAACTCCCCCCCTGATTATTAATTAGGTTAACCCCCTCAGAAATCATTCAAGGCTTTGGCATGTTGGTAAAGTTACCCCTGACTCTACTAACATTGTTAACAAAACCTCTAACCCCCAAACTGTCATTGCAGGACATGCATGCAATTTCATATAGTTGGCTTGCGAAATTAAAACATTAATAAGAAGGGATTTGAAATTTTCCCACAGCTCTGTCAACCTAATAAGCAAAACTGCAGAATTGACTAGTTGAGTTGTGAATTTTTCATGTAAAATGCTGAATTGGACTTACAAGACCATGAAGTTGACATGCTGACTATGAAACTGACATGCAAAGTTGGTAAATTGACATGCAACAGTAGGAAGGTGGTATATGACGTTGTTAACTTGACATGCAAATCTATTTACATAGCATGCAGGGTTAAGATAACAATTTGACTAACATAAAAAATCAGGGTCCAGGGTTTCCCCATAACAAAGAGTCATTACCTCCCCTACATTTTCCATTCCCAGGATATGGGAATAAACATGAAAAAAAACACTGATAAACTCATGACAGCTAACCAAAGTAGGGGTTCGATGCAAAATAAAAACCCAATAACTAAAATGGCATGAGCTATCAGCCTTCTCAAACCATGTTAAATTCCTCTCAAATAGAGCATCTTCCATGAAAAACATCGTAACTAAACCAGGGTGGTACGCATCCAATCCAAGTGTAGAAAAAAGAATCAAAGCATACGAACCAACACCTTTTCTCATCGCAGAGACAATTACACTGAGGGAGAAGTTAGATACATACCCGAGGAAACGACACACCGAGGTTGCCAATTCCCTTGACTGCTCACCTGCCTTCTACCCAGCTGCCTTCGAAACTTGCTCAACAATCATCCGCTCACAAACAAACGAAATGTATTTAGACTGCCTTTTATCCCTCCTGCGCCAGCGTTTCCCCCCAGATCGCTCTAACAATCCACGATGTCTGCCATCAATATTAAATGCAGTCATTACTTTGTGTGGGTGGAGCTACCCACAATTGTCACCGCATGTCATCACACTTACTCCATGTGGCCCGGATGGTCTATCGCCACCTCGCAACTTCCTCGACACACTTGGCACCATGATCAGGGATTATGGTTGTCGCTGTTGTCTTTGTCCACTATCTCCTGCAGGGTTTCCATCCTAGTCTCCTGCCTCAAGCTATCCTAGGTTATATCCAGAAGACTTCCTTGGTGGTTACACCCCCAATTTGCAAGAAGATCAGCTCTTGCATTTCTAGCTATGCGGAAATGAGACGGGATCATGTAGCCAATGCTTTGTATGAGGTCCTTAATATCTTGAACTAGGGGAGTTGTATGCCAAATTCGGCTAGTTTTCTCCCATCCTGCTCCGCGCTATATCCTTTGGAGTATTCCAGTGACCATAGCTGAATCACCCTCGACTACAAGCCTGTTATACTGTTCTCTTTTTGCTATTATGAGGCCCTTTTTTATCGCATTTAACTCAATTGTGTTATTGCTAGCAAAGCCCAATTCCATATCTTAAATCCTCCTTACCGAGCCACGAGAATCTCTGAAAATTCCCCCTGCTCCTGCTTGGCCTAGATTTCCTTTTGAAGCCCCATCATAGTTGAGTTTTAAGAAACCTTGTTGGGGTGCACTAAATTTATCCCACAATTGACATACCATATGTTTAATTTTATAGGAGGCATGTGCAAGCATTTGAGGTTTGAGGTTCAATTTTGTTAATATTCGAGCCTCATACACATTCACTTTCCAATCGTCCTAGAGCCATTTATCTGCAAGAATGCTTTCTCTTATATTTTCAATGATTATCTTCCAGGTTTCTTCTGTCTGGCGAGTCTCCTCTCTAAACGTTCGCCTGTTCCTTTATTTCCGGACTGGCCATAGGAGGAAGCCTATAGATTTCGACCAAGATCTATTAATAATTGGGCTTTGGTATCCCCCTCTTTTCCAGTTTTCAATTGTATGTTTGATACTTGATCTATCTCTATCCGTTTGTTGGAAAAGGGAATAAAGGATCTGCCATAGATGATCAATGACAGTGCATATGTTAAACAGGTGTTTAATTTTTTCATTATTTTTTCCGCACATATTCTAGGAATACGGTCCCTGCATCCCACAACTCTGCAACTGATCCCAAGTTAGTATTTTCCCATGACCTACTAACCATAGGAAGTATTAAATTTTCGTCCAGTGATTTCCGAACCATATTTTATACTAGAGGTGTGATACTTGAGGTTGTTAATTATTAGATTTAATGTTATATCCTTCCTGAATTGTAAACATCCATTTTTTCTATATCTCCATCTCAAGATTTCATCTCTCATCACTGCAGGTAGTTTTCTATATTTCAACTTGTTTTCCAAATTCTCCCATTGCTGAGTGTCCAAAGCATTATGCCAATGTCCCTTTTGTTTCCATTTTCTCCATTGATGATCTGTCTCTTCGTCCCAGAATTGAGCAACAATTTTGTTATACGTCTGATTGGTAAATAGAAAGATCTTAGCTAGATCTATTCTGCTGAACAACTTATCCCTTTTATGCCATGAATCTTCCCAAAACTGAGCAGTATTGTCTCCCCTAATTTCCCAGAAGCTATGGTCCCTCATGAAGTCTTTATTCGAAGTTGCTAAATTCCATATTTCCAATCCTTTTGCGTTGTTATGAATCCACAATTTTCCTTTAGTAGATAGTGGCATTGCATATTTGCGTTCCCAAATTTTTTTCCACAAATATTAGCCTCCCTATATTCGCCACCAAAGCTTTGCTCCCATCACTTGGTTAAGCAGGTAGGGGTCCCTCAATCCAAGGCCTCCTGTTTTTTTTTGTTTTAATCAGTTTTTCCTAGGAGAGGAGGGCCCATTTACGAGCTTGTTGGGGTCCTTGCCACAAAATTTTTTTAAATATGTTATCCATATCAACACAACTAGTTTTGGGATCTGCCAATCCCGATAGTTGGTAGATGGGGATGGATTGAAATACAACTTTTAAAAGGACCACATGACTAGGGGAGTTGAGCACACGAAAGGACCAATTTTGAAGCTGAGATTGGATGTGGTTGAGAAGATCTTTCCAACAAGATACCCGGAGGGAGTTAAGGCTAAGAGGGATACCCAAATATTTCGCGGGAAGGGATCCTATGCTAAACTCCAGAGTTCACGCCAAGAATCATTGCGACTGAGGATTGGTATTGAAGAGGAAGACACTAGATTTGTCATTATTTATTAGCGTTTCAGAAGTAGCCATGAAATCTTTAAGAGTGGAAAGAATGACCCTAGATTCTTTGAGAGTTGCTTGGAAAAAAATCATTATGTCATCAACAAACTGTTTTTTGGATAGGTTAAGACCAACACCCCATAGATTTAAGCCTTTAAGGTTACCTCCCTCGACCTTATTCTTGATATATCTGCCTAAACCTTCTGCAACAATAATGAAGAGGAAAAGGTATATCAGATCTCCTTGTCTCGGCCCACGGGTGGCATTAAAAGGTTCAGAGGGAGCTCCATTGACCAATATGGAGTAATTAGGGGAATAAATTAAGGAAAGGATCCATTGAATCCACCTCGCATCAAATCCGAAAGCCTGTAAAATATTTTGGATATAATTCTAGCTAAGGCGATCATAGGCTTTAGAGAGGTCAAGTTTAATCATCATCCCTTTGATTTTTAGGGTTCTAAAAGAATGAATGGCCTCTTGAGCAGTGATTATACCATCAAGGATTTGTCTTCCTTTCACAAAACTAGTCTACTCAGTGGATATTAAAGCAGGAAGAATGAGCTTAAGGTGATTCACCATGATTGTAGACATTATTTTTAATATAACATTACAAAGAGCTATAGGTCTGAAACCAACAGGTTTTTCAGAATGATCTTGCTTTCAAATTAACGCAATAAAGGTAGAGTTTAGAGTTGGATATGCCTTTCTGGTCCTGCGTGATTCCTCCACTAATTCCAAGATGTCTTTGCCTATGAATGACCATGTTGCTTGGTAAAATTCAGCTGTAAAACCATCTGGTTCGGGTGTTTTGTTTTTTGCTAGGCCTTTTATAACTTCTTCCACCTCTTTAAGCATAATCTCCCTTAATAATGCCAAATTTTGTTCTCGTTTGATTAGCTGGGGTATGTATCACTTTATCCTTTCAATTTCTTATGTCATGTGCTGGTCTGGTTATGTTAGGATATCACTAAAATGTTCCACCAGCAAGGCCTCCATGTCTTGGTGTTGGACCAACTTGTTTCTACCTACATCTTTAAGGGAGAAAATACGGTTATGTTGTCTTCTCTGAATCATCGCCTTGTGGAAAAAATTGGTGTTTTTGTCCCCTTCTCTTAGCCACTGTATTATGGATTTTTGTTTCCACAGAATTTCCTCCTGCTTTCTACGTTCTGCTAGTTTACTTAGAAGGTTTCCTTCCTCCATCACAAGGAGCTCTGATCTCCCTTGTAAGATCATTTTTTGTTGTACTTCTTTCATACTAGCTTGTAATTTTTTTTAATCTTGTTGTATGTGGCCAAACTTTGTTTTATTCCATTTATTTATTTTTTTCTTTAATTCCTTTAGTCAGAGTTGGAAGGTATGCATCTTGTTTCTTCCTTGTATTTGGCTTGATTCCCACCATCCCTTGGCTTTATCAATGAAGGTAGGATCCCTTAACCAGAACGCCTCAAATCTAAACGGTCTTTTCTTGTTACATTGCTTCATGTATATCTCTAGAAATATTGGTCAGTGATTTGACTGACCATACTAAGAAGGATTGAGGCCTCAAAAAACATCGCAACTTATAAGAGATTCTGATGCTAAGAACCTATCAAGCCTTGAAGCTATTTGATGAGCTCCTTCTGGCCTATTGTTCCAGGTAAACTTACAATCAATTGTATGTATGTCAACCAAGCGTAGGTCAGTTAACATGTCCCTGAACATCTCCATCTCAGGTTCTTCTCTTCGTATGCCTCCTTTTTTCTCCTCCAGAATTGTGATCATACTGAAATCACCTCCTATCAGTCAGTACTTCTCATTATGCATGTTCTTTAACATTCCTATACTCTCAAGGAATGCTTCCTTTTCTCTTGGAATATGAGGGCCATAAACAGATGGAATTAGAATCCAATCATTCATCCAAATTTTCCTAAAACGGTCAGTTATAATGTGGGGTAATCCTATCCATCCCTCTACCATAATCTCAACTGGATTCCACAGAATAGATATGTCGCCCGCACTTCCTCTCAAATATATGGCCACTGCTTCATATTTAGGTTTCAATAACTTCAATACTTCCTCTAATCGTTGCACTGAAACTTTAGTTTCCTGAAGGAGTACCACATGCGGCCTCTCCATCTTCAATATTTCTTGTAAATATCTCTGCTTTCCCTTGTTGTTAAGGCCCCTCACGTCCCAGGAGAGAAGTATCATTGGAAAACTTTTTGTAGTTGTTGGAATACTGCTAATAGCAGTATTACCCTCCCCGAATTCACTAACATTTTTTCGACCATTTGAATAGATCCCTGCAAATTATTTCTACCCCTTTTCTTTCCTCCTTTAGATTGAGTGCTAGGTTCCTATGAGTTTCCTTTTTGTGAGCTTAAAGTCTCTCCCATTTCCGTTTGTCTCTGTTCTTGGGAGGTCATGTATTGTTTAAATGTTTCTTTATACAACTTCTTTTGGTCTTCTGGTATGAACCTATCATCTAGGTTTTTCCATTCTTGCAGCAATTTCTTTAACACTACCTCTTCCGTACTTAACTCGTCCTTAGTTGTATCCACTTCCATCGCTGATTGTTCCACCATTTGGGATTGATCTTCCTTCTTTGACAATTATGATTGAGCCTTTCTTTTAGCTTTCATGGATTTTTGGGTTATGTTTCCTTGACCTTCTTCAATAGACTATTTAACTTCTTTCAAACTTTCTCCCATTTCTTGCAATATTTCGTAACTGTTTTTATTACTCTTAGTTGGGCTACTGATCTGGTTTCGGGCTACATATCCCAATTTTTAACGATAAGCAACATTACCTATAATATTAATAAATTTCAAACACAAAAAACCTTAACCTTCTTCTACCTTTCATTACATTCATGGCCCTCATTACATATCCCCATTTTTAATGTTGTTTGAACAACCAAACTTTATCAGTACCCTCAACTTAACTTATGGTTATAGATAATTTGATTTAAAATCTTGGTCACTGTTATGGCTCATTTGCATTTACCTTTGAAATATCTTTCAAAACACCATAAAAACCATATATTTTAGAAAATGTAAAAGTTAGTGTGTCATAGAAGAATTTTTATTTCTATGTTGGTACATTAACATTATGTGATGAGATGTGAAGGTGGGTCAAGTCGGGCTCATTCATGTGTAGGACAGTTCGAGAACCAGACCAATGGGCATGTTTAGAAAATTTCACACCGGATAGGGTCAATTCGGGCTCATTCGTAAGCTCAGGAGGGTTATGCTGTGGAGAAAATGAACAAATTTCCCAAAGGCAGAGAAGGGGTGCATTTCCCTTAAAAACTTAAGAGTCTCAGAGGAGGAGCAAATTGAAAAAAGGACGGTCGAGATTGAAGCCTAGAGTTGAAGTGGAGAGAGGGACGAAGGAGATTAAATCGCTAACCGCAAATCGCAAGCCTCAGAAGATAGGCGCGGGAGGTAAATGATAAAGTGGCTGAAGTGCAATGCGCGATGCCCGGTGGGACCCGACCGCATACCGCACATCGCTAGTTTTAACAATTAAGGGCTAATGTTTAATGTTATACCCGCAAAAGTGCGATGTACGATGCAGTGGGGCCCGATCGCAAAATCACAAATCACAAGTTTTAGAGCATAACCACGGGAGGTAAGTGATAAAGTTGCCGAAGTGTGATGCGGTGGGGCCCAATCGCATACCACACATCGCTAGTTTTAAAAGATAAGTGTTAAGGAAAATTTAAAGGTAGTGAAGGGCGATGTGCAAGCAGATGCGATGCGATTTCAACAGCGAACTCCAGAGGTTTTTAGATCCGAAGGAAAAGCATTTCTCGTTTTAAACTGTGTCGGAGGAAGAAAAGAGGGTTATAACATAAAATCGGTGACATGCCTTGGTAATGAGAAATAGGCAGAACGCGACAGAGAAACTCAGGTAAGTGACCCGACGCAGATCAAAGGAGAAGAGGTAGAGTCGGGTAGCGGGTGATATGATTAACAACGTTTGAAGCACAGGGGCATAGGCAGAGTCGGGCAGCAAGGCGTATAGTGACACTGTTCGGGGCACGACAGCTGGGTCAAATCGGGCACTGAGGCATCGTTTTAGAGCTGTGCGGCCATTGTATCATGACCAGAAAGGCCACCTCGGCACTTCGGGAGGACGCATCAACAAAACATTCAGCGAAACGAACGAAATTTCCAGTTTTAATTTGCTTTCTCAAGTATGATTACATAAGTAATCTTAACAGTTTAGGTAGTCGAATAGTTTCAAGAAGTTCAGAAATTACGAACCACTGTGATGTATTTAAATAGATAGAAATAAAGAAAAGGGGTTCCAAGTTTTGGACCTCTAGAGGACTGTTAGTTTAGAACTGAATTCTCTAAGAAATTAATGAAAGAAGATCAAGTTTCCTACACCCGTTGATGTTGATACGTCTTTCCTGTTTCGCTCTATGACTATTCCTCTTTAAATGAAGTGAAGTAATGTAGAAGTTGGTCTCTTAATTAAATCTATGAGTAAGAGTTAAATCACCTTAATTTTCACTCCTTCACCTTATCTCTTCTCTCTTCACAAACTCCTAAAGAAACTTTAAAGTAATAGATTCTGTGATTGCAACATATTATTTCGAGTTTCTTCTTTCTCCATGAATTTCCTCTGAAACTTAGAAGTGGTAGATTCATTGTTTTTAGCATATCATTTTGAGTTTCCTTTATAGTTCTTCTTTTCATTCCATTCGAATATTATCAGTTTATGGCATTGTGAAGGCTTTCATTATATCAGATTATTGAGGGTATTAAGTAATTGAATTCCAAGGGTGTTAAATAGAGGCCATTTGATATTGTAATTGTGACATACGTCTATAAAATGTCTTAAGCACTGATTCCTTACCACAACCAAGGGATTGTTTCTTGAGATACAACATTTTCTAGCGTCGTTGGCGGGGACGAAGAAGCGAAGTTTATTTTCCCTGGGTTTTTCATATTATTTCCTCGGGTTGTTTAGTGAGGAGGAAATATTCGGTTGTGTTTGTTATTTTTAAAACTGTGGCTTTCAAAAGGCCTCACACGAGGTCAGATGCCTCTCAGCAGATAGTCCCTGCTTTGCCAGATCCAGAAAGATTGGTTTCTAAAAAGGCTCAAAAACCCGAAACTCCTTCAATACCTGATCCTGCATGGCCTGCTCCTAGCAGTAGTTCCCATAACCCTTTGTTTGAAGATGTTTCCAAGGAACTCCCTTTCTTGGAACAATACACCCCTTCCACACCCATTTATTTTCAAGAACCTCAGTTAGAAGAACATTATTTCGAGTCTGTTTCTTTTACCTCCACTCAAGCTCAACCAAATATAGTTGTTGGTCCCTCTGCTATTTTCCATCAACCTACCCCCATATCAGTTTTTACTCCACCCCCATTCACTTTCACAGCAATTTCATCAACCTCAACCACCGAAGGAGAATTTAACCAAGTTTTTAATATGGCAGTACTAGCTTTCTTAACGGATAGATATGCACCACTAAATATTTCACAACCAATGAATTCCATGCCTCAAGAATACCTCAAATTACTTCCTCGTTTCACCGGAGAAGATGAAGTAACTACAGAAAAACATTTTCCCTTGTTCTGCACTTTTGCTGAGAATTTAAATGTAGAAAATCTGGATGTTGTGATGAGACTATTTGTGCAGTCTCTAAGTGGAGAGGCTAGGGAATGGTTCAAAGGTTTACCAAATGATTCCATAAATGACTGGGAAGAGTTAGAAACTCAATTCACTCAGAGATGGGGAGAGAAGAGAGATCATGGTTACTCATTGACAGATTTTAATGCAATTAAAAGAAAGCCTAATGAAAACATTGTTGAGTTCGTAAAAAGATTCAACAAATTGTACAATAGTTTACCTATAGAGATGAAGCGTCCCCCTGTAGGAACAAAGGTAGTTTTTGCTGCGGATTTTGAAACTGATTTTAGCTTTACATTGAGAGAGAGAAGAGCCCCTACTCTTGAGCAGATATAGACAGATACTTTAGAGATTGAAGCTAATATGACTACAGCTAGAAAGGCGAAAGGGAAACAACTAGTCCAAGAGAAGGGGAAAGAAAAAGAAGAATCATCACCAAAATTGAGGATTGAAGATATGGCAAGGGTGATAAAAAATCTGACAAATAAGCTATCTAAGATGGAATTGGAGAATAAAAACTCCCAAAAATACAAGTACAACAAAACCAAGGGGGGTTCAACCCTCAATTCAGAAGACATCCCCTGCAAATTTTGCAGAGGGAGAGAAGAGATCAAGACTATGTTCAAGCATCATTGTATATAGAAGCAACACCCACAGAGTCAGCAAAAGATGACCAAAGGGAGGCTAAGGATCAGGTATCTGCTATATACACAATAGAAGATGATGAAGAGGAAGATTGTGAGGGAGAATATGCTGAAGTTGAAGTATCTTTTGATCAAGATGAAATGGATGAATACTGTAGACAATTCACAGAATTCGTGCAAGCTGAGTTACATAAAAAGTATGATTTAAGGTCTATAAAGAGATCTAGAGTGCAGGAAAATGAAGGTGAAAAATAAGGTTCCATTCCTCCTCCAATGGCGACTCCACAACAAAAGGACCCTGTGAAACAGGTCATTGATGGGAAACAACCTGTTAGTATGAATCCTTTGTCAAAGTGTACGAAAAAGGACCACTTTAGCTACGCATAACTAATAGCCCTAACAACAAAAGTGGCTGCCAATATCTTCAGATCTGCGGTTAGTTGAACAAGAAAAGAGCTGCAAAAAACCAGATCTATGCATGGAAAGACATTAAGCAGTAAAAACAAGAGTTTGCTCCATATACCAATAGACAAGACAAGAACAATTTTTTAAAGAATTTTTATATTAATTGGGCACCTGGGAGGAAAACAAGAAAGCGTATCCAATTCTCCTCAGTGGGATGGGTTCTTGGAAGTCCTCAGCACTTCAGATCTAAGATTTCTCTCTCTTGTTGGTGTAGAAAACCCAATGCAAAAAATAGAACTCAATGGGAGCTCACACAACAAATGATGGAAAAATGTGACCAAGTCTATAGATCCAGAGTGATCTAATAGGCAACAAAAGGTGAAGAATGGTAGGAAAAACCCTCCTATTTATAACAAAATATTGGGTCATTCTAGATCTTGGTGCATGACTAAAATAATGTTAACCAAATCTAGATCCACCTTTTATGGAATATTTTATTATATTTGTTGGAGGGAAAAAGTATTTGACTTGGGTCAAATCCCTTTATTTGTTAATAATAAATAAATAAATGATTTATTTATCTTTTTAAAGAAGTGGTTGAAGGATAATCAAATAAATAATGATTTATTTAATTATTTGTGGGTGATTTGGTCATATTTAACAAGGAATATTATCTAAATGAGATTTAAATAATTATTCCTAGAAAATAATAAGATAAATAAAGGTTTATCTAATTAATTTCTTTGTTTTTGGGTTAAACATGACTAGGAATAATAATTAAATTATGGTTTAATTAATTATTCCATGAGAAAAATCAAACAAATATAGGTTTGTTTAATATTTCCTTTTGGGGTTTCCTGTTTAGACCATAAACAACCTAATAAATGTGGTTTATTAGGTTATTTAACATAGTGAAGGCAATTTTACTTAGGGTAAAATTGGTCTTACATGGTGTACTTGGGTCCATCTAATGATAATAGGTTAGATGACCAAAAAATGGTGTAACAGATTGCCCCCCAGCGTGCAAGTGTTAGGAGCAAATCGTATGACCGAAGTACGTTGTAAGAGCTCAATCACCAGACATCAAGAGGGAAGTCAGAGAGAGAAATGTAAGGTAGATTAGTGCGCTGAAGAACTAGACCCTGGGAAGATGAGACTCGCAGGTGCAACAAGTCTCAAGTGTATGATGTGGTACCAATGTGAAAGGCAGCGGGGGAGGCATACCTATGCCCGCCGAGACAATAGTACAAAGAATAAGGCACCCGGAAAACCATGGAACGCAATAATGGAACAAGTAGTGGCTAAAACATGAGCCAGAGAAAAATACAATGAAGGATCCCACATACATGTTGTGCTTGGGATAACAGCCAGGACTTGTACAATCATATCTGAGTACATGAGATACAAATACAACCCAAATGCCCCCTATACGCGGGGAAGGGCTCACAAAATCTGACTGATACATGCAAATCAAAGAGGCGTTGCAAGCGGCTAAGGCCGACATCATCAAATATATGGAGCTGCATCAAAGGCTAGAAGGAAAAGGTCATCCGGGTATGTGGGGGGCTACCTGCAGGGCCACCCCCTCATGAGGGCTGAGACATCTCACACACACCCGGGAATCACCAAAAGTTGCTGCTGCATCGCTGAACCATCAAGCATACGAATCTCGATCATGCTGAAAGGAGCTGGAGTGGAGAAGCAATCAAGTCAAAGGGTAATGTGAAGTCCCTTTGCCTGATCCGAGGCACCGAACAAGAGTGGAAGCTGGAACCAAGGTACACCACCCTCTAGACGTGGCTTCTGGAATGAATGAGCTGATGTCGACAGAAGGAGGTCCGCCATAGGTGAGGCAATGAGAGATCCTCAACTAAGGCACGAGAGAAAAAAGTAGAGCGACGGACAGACTAGTGCCAATGATGATGATGGAATGGAGGGAACTGAGTGGTGAATGGACGACTTCCCTTGCTAGAGCATAAAGGGCATGAATGACATGGCAGCGACTGACACAATATCAAAAGGGATAGGGGACAGTGGGACTGAGGGCCATAATGTGCGACACAAGGGAGATACCAAGCAATGAAGGATGGAGGACTATAGCGGGGTACAAAGGGACTCGGGATAGACTCCATGAATGCGATGATGACTCAACTTGGATTCTCTAAACAAGGGCGACTCGATGGTGCTGCCACACAGTAAAGGTCCAATGGGGGACCATAAAACATGAGGACAAGAGGGTAACTCATGATGAAAATCGACACGACCAAAGACAAGGAAGGAGGCAAAATGGTGCCCCAAGTACAAGTGTCGTAAGTGAGGAAATTCGATTTTAAGGAGAGGTGAAGTGACCCTTCTTGGACAAAATGTGTCCTGGTGAAGTATCAAATCACAAAAAACTAACAGATACCCATTTGAGGGCTCGGTGAGAGCTTTCCAACGGTGCAGACGGTTTGTCAAACGGGGCTACGGTATGGTCGCAGCAGTCGAAAGAAGAAACATGGGTTCTCTTTTAATAAGGTAGTTTTCCCTCCAAATTCACTCATTTGCTATTATTGCTGTGGTGAATGTAGAGAG
This sequence comes from Pinus albicaulis, assembly GCA_034641835.2. Lineage (NCBI taxonomy): Eukaryota > Viridiplantae > Streptophyta > Pinopsida > Pinales > Pinaceae > Pinus > Pinus albicaulis. The sequence continues at coordinate 141,038 of JAXQQM020065043.1, read as the reverse complement.
GAGAGAAGGCCCTAAATCTTGCAGTGAGCGTAGCGGACAAACTGACCGTTGGAATCGAGATCCGTCAGTTGCAGGTAAGAGGCCTAACCTTACTCTTTCATTTTGATGGATTGAAAGTTCAATTTAGGGCCCAAAATCTCAGAAACAGACCCTCCTGCATCTCTACGGCCGGGTCACACTTTTTGGGCCAAAAAGTGCGACCTGGGAAGCAGGTTTCAGGGCAAAAACTGTGACATGTCCCAGAATTGGGCAGAAAACTGCGACCGGGGAGATGAGGGGGTTTTGGTGTTGTTTTATGGCTGAGAGTTGGGTTTTGGTGTTTGGGTATGGTATTCCCAATCTGTATGCTGACAAAGATGATGTTTTTGTGCAGGTATGGCAGATTTATTGGTTAACTAGAGAGAGAGATACCTGGGTACATTACGGGCAGAGATCCAGGCAGATCAGGATGTCCGTCGTGTGTTGGCCAGGTTTGGGGTTCTAAAGTTTTTGGAGAACCCTTTGATGAGAGATGGAGAGCCCTTGTTGGCCCGGATTATTAGTTATTGGGATCCAGAGCATGAGGTCTTTGTAGTGCAGGGGCACAGGATCGAACTGACAGTCTAGGATGTGTATTTTCTGACAGGTCTCCCGCCACTTGGGATGGTGGGAAACACGCAGCCAGTATTACTGCGGGGGCGGCATATCATGGAGTTTGTGGAGCGACATTGTCGACCGGATCTCCAAGTCAAGGGGACTCGGATACCGATCGGGGATCTAGAGAGGCTAGAGACCCGTGCAGTGGCCGCAGCGGTGCTGCGTATCCTGGGCAACCAGGTGCTCCATCACATCACTGGGGGGCAGATGATGATTGTGGAGAGTGTGTTGAGTGGGACCTACTATGGGTGGGCCCAAATGATGTTGGCAGCGATAAAACGAAATTTGTCGCTGTGCAAACGGCAGGTGAACCACGATTCTGCATATGGGACTTTGTTGTGCTCTTTCTTTTTTGAGAGGATCCCGACCTTACAGCCTCGTATACAGCTCCCAGATGGGGGCCTGAGAGAGCCCAGGATGCGCCGATGGGGGCGACTGCTGTGCAGAGGAGGAGGAGGGGCGGTCGGACGGGTGTTTCGACCTGAGTTTTTTTCCCATTGGGATCAGATGCCGTTATACATAGACGACTATCCCTATAGTGGGATGATTTATTATGGAGATCCGGACCTGCCACTTCCGCCTAGTCGAGTATGGGGACCCGATGGTGAGTAGCAAGTAACTAGTCTGTTTTGGGCATGTTAAAGTTATTGAATAGTAGAGTGACTAATTCATGTACTTTTGGTATGCAGATATAGCTCCGGTAAAACCGGCCGGATATATGGGACGACTGGTAGCATCGGGAGATGCAGGCCCGAGTGGATCGAGAGCGGCGCAAGGTGAGGATGCAGCCGCACTTCTGGAGGACATCCGTCGTAGATGCGAGAGGTTGCTGACCGGTGTATCTAAGCGCGGGTGGCAAGAATTAGACGACCAGTACGTCGAGATGTGTATTGGTCTACCCTCGGAATGGTGAGGTGTCATGCAGCGCATGGCGATGGCCGATCAGGGGATACGCGATCTACGAGCGGCAGGTGTAGAGCTGCTAGCTCGGGATCCGCCAGATAGTGATTAGGTGTGGGGCATGTGGTGCCCCCTAGTATGTATGTAGGGGCAAGTGGTGCCCCCCGAGTATGTATGTAGGGGCGAGTGGTGCCCCTAGTTTTTAATTTTTGATAACATGCTATGGGCATGTCATATGTATCAGAGTGTATGGACTCTAGAACATGTTTTACGACACATATTATGGATATGCATCGTTGTGGTTATTTTTGAATGTTATTGTCTTGTATGAATTTCGTGTGATAAATGCCAATCTAGAACATGGTTTGCAATGCTATCTACATAGTGATTTTGGTCCCTAGTTACATGGTTGAAAGTTATGGTTTCAAATTCACGTATCAAGAGTTTCACTCGTAAATATCGTCTAAAAAGGATAGGATTATGCACATGATAAACACCATTTAGTTGCATGACAAGAAGCAGGGAATCTAAACGAACATGCAGATGGAGGATGCGATGAGAGAGGGCATCAGCTAAGAGTCCACGCACTGCATCATATTCGGCCTGATTATTGGTGGCAACACCTATGCAGACCCCATTCGAGAGAACAAGGGCATGCAAGGGGGTAAAAATGGCCCAAGCTGCCGAGGCTAGATTCTAGGAGTAACGACTTGCACCATCGGCATAACCGACATAGGGTGTGGACGGGAGGTCCTGCGGAATAGTGTTACAAGACAAAAAATGGCAGGATGAGGAATAATGACGGCAGCGTGAGTGCACAGGAGACATCGAGCGGCAACTGCAGGAGGGAGTGCGATGGGCTGGATGGCTATGACTCATATAGGAACTAGAGGGTGGTATATGAGAGCTCAAGGAGGGATGAGTGGGACTCGGGCTGCGGAGGTAAATATGGATATAGGGGTCATGCGACAAAAGGGCTTCCAAATGGAGGTCGGGATAAAAAAGGGAGGGGTGACGAGGGAAACCACATGACGCAGCGAAGCAACCGGCATCAGCCGTATAGGAAGAGAGGCTCAGGCACGGGTCAGCACGGGGATTGGTAGAAGAGCAGATGAATAGATGGTCGAAAGGGGATGGGCCCGGGGTGGGCACTGAAGGGGGATCAGGAGAAACCATAGGGGAGGATCCAACGAGAGGGGTCTCCAAGGGTCGGGGAGAAGATGACAGGTAGAGGATGGTAGTAGTGGACTCCGACATCTAAACATCAGGGGGGGAATATCGATGGGAGCAGGAGGATCCTCGGGCTGACCGGAAGCATACTACGCAAGTATGGTAGAGGCGGATTGATTTTGTTCAACCTCATACTCTCGAACTACCTCTAAAGAGGCGCGGTAATGCGTCAGGTGAGGACAATGGTGGGAATAATGGCCATGGACACTGCACAGGGCACAGGGTTTGTTGGTGCGAATAGTCTTAGGGGTCTTGGAGGAAGAGGGGACAGGGGCAGAGGGTGCCGCATCCTCAGGGAACGTGACTTTAACCATGGGTTGAATACGGGGCAACTCAGGGCAAACATGGGTGGCGTGACCAATGACATCACACAAGGCGCAAGGCTTGGGAGGTGGGGGGGGAGCCGAGTCAGTCGGGGTGGTCTTGTCTTTGGGTGCCCCCTTGCGAGCTTTGCCTTTCTTGCCGAGAGCTGGCACGATAGGAGAAGGGTCCTGTGGTGGTGCTGTGGGGGCAGAAGCAACAGATGAGGCAAGGGGGACCGGTTGTACCGGGGTCAAAGCAAGATAAGGCTTGGGGTGACCCGGCGGGGTAGCGGCGAGAGGGTCGAGGTACCAGACGGGTATACCCAGGGTCAAGTTAGGGAGAGAGAGGGTGGCCATGACGGGGATTGAATAAACTCCGGGAGGGGGAGCTAGGAAAGGTATTTGACCAGCAAGGTAATGACCAGGAGGGACGGCTCCGAGGTGTTTGAGGCCTGGGGGGACGGATCCAGGAGGATACAGGGGTTCAGGGATACCAGCAGTAGGAGAGGGGCCAGGGGGAGGGGGTCCGGCTGGCGAAGGTGAATGGATAGGAGCGGGTTGCGGTGGGCGAGGTTGAGGTTCAGGTTGCTGACTAGCCGTAGCGGGCCGCTTAAGGGCCGCCCGCGACGATTGCATCATGCAAACATTCGATATGCTGGGATCAAGGATAGGGGGGGGAGGAAGACTAGGGAAGGTTCCGAGCAAAGAGGAGTCTTGGTAGACACCGGGAGAGACACTGGTCAAAGAATCGACGGTTTGCTTATTGGTGACAGAAGAGATCGATGTCTCAGGGGAGGTCTGAGATTTTGGCTCATGATATGTCAACTGGTCAATGGTGACTATCTTTCCATTATGAGGAAAAGACATTTTGCGGAAAACCGTGGATGGGACAGCCGACATAGCATAAGTGTAGCTTCGCCCCAAGAGGATGTTGTAATCTAAAGGGGCGTCGATGACTTCAACGTCAACGCAAACCGTCTTGCCCGCAAGAGTGATAGGACAATTACGGAAAAGGCCAATGGGCTGGGAGGCGTGGCCATCCCACGCTCGAAGGGTGATCGTGGAAGGGGCCAAATCAAGAGATCCGAGTTGCTTCCAAACCGAAGCGAACATCACACAGGTGGATGCCCCCTCATCAATTATGCACCGAGAAACGTGAGCGTTTCGGATCTTGACTGGGATTTGGAAGGCGACGAAGGCAGGAAGGGGAGGATGTTCGGCTTGATGGGCGTCGAAAAAAATCATTTGGTCATCAGCAGGATCTACAGCACCCATGGCAGATAGAAGAGCCTTCTTTTGGGAAGGGCACGACTGGAGAAGTTCCAGCGTAGAAATGGCAGCAGGAGATTGCGCCAAATCATCAACTATGCTATACGAATGAGCAGCTCGACCAGAAGCAGCATTTCGGCGTAAAGGTCCTTTAGGAATCTTGGTATGGACCTCAACTTTGGGTGGAGGGATATGTAAGGGACCGTTGGATGTCGAAAGAGGCTCTGTAGAACCGGGAGAAGAAGACTTGGGGGCAGACTGAGCGGGAGGCTTGGGGTACTAGCGAGACCGAGTTTGAAGGTGAAGGTCGACGGTTGGGTCAGAATTCATCATGAGGATTTGGTAGTTGAAGGAACCAGAAATGGAAGGAGGAGTGGCGACCTGTCCGTTAGGTGGTTGGGTAGCCACAAATCCCTGCTGAGGGAAAGTGTTAGTATGAATCCTTTGTCGAAGCGTACGAAAAAGGACCTCTTTAGCTACGCATAACTAATAGCCCTAACAACAAAAGTGGCTGCCAATATCTTCAGATCTGCGGTTAGTTGAACAAGAAAAAGAGCTGTAAAAACCAGATCTATGCATGGAAAGACATTAAGCAGTAAAAACAAGGGTTTGCTCCATATACGAATAGACAAGACAAGAACAATTTTTGAAAGAATTTTTGTATTAATCGGGCACCTGGGAGGAAAACAAGAAGGCGTATCCAATTCTCCTCAGTGGGATGGGTTCTTGGAAGTCCTCAGCACTTCAGATCTAAAATCTCTCTCTCTTGTTGGTGTATAAAACCCACACAAAGAATGGAACTCAAAGGGAGCTCTCACAGCAAATGGTAGAAAAATGTGACCAAGTGTATAGATCCAGAGTGATCTAATAGGCAACAAAAGGTGAAGAATGGTAGGAAAAACCCTCCTATTTATAACAAAATATTGGGTCATTCTAGATCTTGGTGCATGGGTTAACCAGATCTAGATCCACTTTTATGGAATATTTTATTATATTTGTTGGAGGGAAAAGGTATTTGACTTGGGTCAAATCCCTTAATTTGTCAAAAATAAATAAATAAATGATTTATTTATCTTTTTAAGGAAGCGGTTAGAGGATAATCAAATAAATAATGATTTATTTAATTATTTAAGGAAGTGGTTGAAAGATAATTAAATAAATAGTGCCTTATTTAATTATTTGTGGGTGATTTGGTCATATTTAACAAGGAATATTATCTAAATAAGGTTTAAATAATTATTCCTAGAAAATAATAAGATAAATAAAGGTTTATCTAATTAATTTCTTTGATTTTGAGTTAAACATGACTGGGAATAATAATTAAATTATGGTTTAATTAATTATTCCATGAGGAAAATCAAACAAATATAGGTTTGTTTAATATTTCCTTTTGGGGTTTCCTGTTTTAACATAGTGAAGGCAATTTTACTTAGGGTAAAATTGGTCTTACATGGTGCACTTGGGTCCATCTAATGATAATAGGTTAGATGACCAAAAAATGGTGTAAGAGAAAGGATCGGTAAACACAGCCGATTGAGAAGTGGCCACATTGGGGGGAGCATGAGGGGAGGCATGTTGTCCCCGCAATGTGGCTTGATACTCCCACATCTGCCTCATCTGGGGTAAAAGGGGACAATCGTGGGTGTAATGACCATACACACCACAACACGAACATGGCTTATTTGTTCGAAGTGGCCTGTCTGGCTTGGGCTGAGCGCCCTGTTGCGGGTTAGCAGTGTTAGGGTCAACACCTTGAGGATTGGGTCCACGAGTACCAGAGGCAGATGGGTTTTGATTGCCTCTCCGCCTTCTTTGAGAAGAAGGGGGATTAGTCGCGCCCTGCTGTGCATATACTTGCCCTGGAGGGGGCTATGGGTGCTGTTGCGGGGTTTGAGGAGGCAAGGGAGGTGGAAACACATATGCTGGAGGAGCTGGCGCACCAGGCTGTGGATAAGGGTAATGGTTAGATTGGGCAACATTGAGGTAAGCAGGAGGTTGGGCAAAAGGATAAGGCGTGCCGTATCCTGGATACATGCTGCCGGGAGGGGGAAAAGTGCTAGAGGTGCTGGCCCCTCCCTGAGGGAGACCATAGCCCATAGGAGGTTGAGCATACGGATGAGAAAGGGCTCCAACGATACCGTCGGCAGAATGAGATGCCCCCGGGGCATTAGCGCCGCAGGGCCTGGGGAGGTCAGGAAGGACAGTATAAACATAACCAGACTGAGCATAGATCAGGTCATATTTCAAGGCTATTTGGAGGGCATCTTCTTCTGTTTGAGGGAAATGGGAGGCGACATCTTTGCCAATGGGAGTTAAGAGAGTGCGGAGGAACCAATCCATATAAACTCGATCATCGAAGGGGGGAGCTCGATATAAGCTTCGTCTCCGGCGCCATTCCTGGACATGGGCGGAAAGGCGGGTGGAAGAGGTTTTCTTAAAAGAGGTCAAAAGCTCCGTACCAGTATCGTATTGGAGAGGGAGCTGGAAATAGGATAAAAAGGCTTGGGCAATGGTCGCAAAGGTGGTATGGGAAGAGGTGGTCTGGTCAACATACCATTTCGAAGCTTCGCCAGTAAGCGTGCGTTGGAACAACCGAAGGCGGATGGAGTCATCGATAATAGAGTTGGAAGAACACCACATGTGGAAGGAACGGATGTGGTTGGTGGGATCTTCGCCAGCTAGACCTTCAAACTTAGGGATGTCGGAAGGGAGCTTGGTTGGCATAGCAGGCCAACTAGCGTCATGGCGGATAGGGTCATTGATCAACTGATTGAAGTCGGGGAGGCTGAGGTCGGCCATGTAAGGGAGCAAGGGTGCAGCCGGGGTAGTGCCTGTGGCGGTTCCGCTAGTGGTAGGGCCGGCATTAGGGCCGGGATTGCTGCTAGCGTTAGGACCTGGACCAGACATAGTGAAGGTGACAGGGGGAGAACCAAAAGTAAAAGGAGAACCCGATGAATCAGGAGAGGAGTCGGAGTGCGGACTCAGAGGGGGACTGGCTCGACGACGACGGGACGGAGCAGGTCAATCAATCGGAAACTGAGGGTGAAGGCCAAGAATTCTCTGGGAAGCGCGCCTTGGGGGTGCAATGATGACAGGAAGAAGAGAACCGACAAGGGAAGGAAGGGACAAAATCAAGCGAGGTCAAGTGCAGAAAGGTGCAGTGACAATTGATTTTAGAGTCTTTGCCAGGGGGTGTTAACCAGGCGCTTCTTCACTTAGGGTCAGCGTGTGATGTGCGTTAATTTTAATTTTTAAACCTAGACGTTTTGAGAGCAAAAGACAAAGTGTGCTGCAGAATAGAAAATAAACCTACAGAGAACAGTATATGATGCTGAAATAACAGAAAATTAACAACTAACAAAGCAGCAATCTAACCCAAGAAGGCGGGTCTCTCAAAACTAGTCTAAAAGAGGGAATAAATTTGAGCTAAACGCACTAAAAGAGGCCCATAGATCTAAGGTCGGGAGGGACAGGGATCTAAAGGATAAGACTGCTGAGAAGAGATGCAGATCACAGCCAAAAGACAGAGGCAAGGTGGCTGGAAAACAGGGGTAAATCAGCATAAAACAGAAGGGGCAAGGAGGAGGCCCTAAAGGGAGGTCCAAACAAAACTACAAGAGGTGATTTGAAAGGAAGAGGAGCTGATTTAAAGGGATCTGAAATGGAGGTAACAGATCTGAAAAGGGGAGGCTGAAGCTCTGAAAAATCAGACACCTGAAGCAGCTAAAACTCTTCCACCAAAAGTGGAGGGTGCTGAAGCCCTAGGGGGGCTAGGTTCCCACTTAGATGAGAAAAACAGATCAGGAACAGGTCGAAACGGGCTGAGACAGAGGCTGGAAAATCCTGACAGAAGCTTCAGAAAAACCCAGAGAAATTGCAGAAAAACAGCTGAAAATTTGGCAGGTCGCAGGTTCTGACCTGTTTTTAGTGCAGGTCGCAGAAAAGAGGCTGAAAAGTGCGACATGGAGGTCCAAGTCGCAGGTTATGGGCCAAAAAGTGCGACCCCCCATTCCGGTTGTCTTGGTGGCAGATTTTCAGAAAAGTTGTCGTCTCAGTTGCGGCTGATGTCACTTACCTGCACAATAGGGCCAGAAACACACGGAAGTTAGAAATTTTAATGTTTTAGGGTTTTATAGGAGAAAAAAAACATGAAAATAGGAAAAAAAAAAAATCTAAACAGAAACCCTAGGGTCTGAAGTAGCTGGATATGCAGGAATATGAAAAACGACAGCGGTCGTAATTTAAAACCCGTGTGGAGTCGCCATTTGTTAGTATGAATCCTTTGTCGAAGTGTACAAAAAAGGACCACTTTAGCTATGCATAACTAATAGCCCTAACAACAAAAGTGGCTGCCAATATCTTCAGATCTACGGTTAGTTAAACAAGAAAAGAGCTGCAAAACACCAGATCTATGCATGGAAAGACATTAAGCAGTAAAAACAAGGGTTTTCTCCATATACCAATAGACAAGACAAGAACAATTTTTGAAAGAATTTTTATATTAATTGGGCACCTGGGAGGAAAACAAGAAGGGGTATCCAATTCTCTTTAGTGGGATGGGTTCTTGGAAGTCCTCAGCACTTCAGATCTAAGATTTCTCTCTTTTGTTGGTGTAGAAAACCCAATGCAAATAATAGAACTCAATGGGAGCTCACACAGCAAATGATGGAAAAATGGGACCAAGTGTATAGATCCAGAGTGATCTAATAGGCAACAAAAGGTGAAGAATGGTAGGAAAAACCCTCCTATTTATAACAAAATATTGGGTCATTCTAGATCTTGGTGCATGATTAAAATAATGTTAACCAAATCTAGATCCACCTCTTATGGAATATTTTATTATATTTGTTGGAGGGAAAAAGTATTTGACTTGGGTCAAATCCCTTTATTTGTCAATAATAAATAAATAAATGATTTATTTATCATTTTAAGGAAGTGGTTGAAGGATAATCAAATAAATAATGATTTATTTAATTATTTGTGGGTGAATTGGCCATATTTAATAAGGAATATTATCTAAATGAGATTTAAATAATTATTCCTAGAAATTAATAAGATAAATAAAGGTTTATCTAATTAATCTATTTGTTTTGGGTTAAACATGACTAGGAATAATAATTAAATTATGATTTAATTAATTATTCCATAAGGAAAATCAAACAAATATAGGTTTGTTTAATATTTCCTTTTGGGGTTTCCTGTTTAGACCATAAACAACCTAATAAATGTGGTTTATTAAGTTATTTAACATAGTGAAGGCAATTTTACTTAGGGTAAAGTTGGTCTTACATGGTGTACTTGGGTCCATCTAATGATAATAGGTTAGATGACCAAAAAATGGTGTAACACAACCCATAAACCCACTTAATAGAACAAATGTGCAGCAGGCTGAATCTTCCCAAAACAAATTAGTTGACACTAATATTTTGGAGAGAGTTTTTCCTGTACCCGAACAAGCGGTAGATCCTAGAAAGAGTGAAGAACAACCTGAAAATTTTGTTAAGCAAACTCATGCTTTCAGTTTGACCAAAGAGTTGGAGAAGGTTAAAATTCAGGTACCTCTTCTAGAGTTGGCTAAAATACCAGCTTACAAGAAATAAATTTTAGAGTTTATTAATCTCACACAAGTGGAAGATATAAGTGACACGGTGAACCTACAAGAAGAAAAGCTAGTGGTCACCTTTGGCCCTCATGTAGAAGAAGTAGATCCTTATGTTCCACCCTAATATATTTCTCTGTTGCTTCATGATTTTACTCTACATAATTGCATGCTGGACTTGGGAGCGTCCCATAACCTCATGCCAATGTCTGTTATGAAGGAGCTTAACCTGCAGATTACCAAACCTTATAGGGATCTGTATTCATTCGATTCCGAAAGGGTGAAATGTGTTGGGTTGATTAAATATGTAGCAGTTCGTTGGTAAAAATCGCAGCAAAGAGTATAGTCATGGATGTAGTAGTTGCAGACATCCCAACCAGATTTGGAATGCTCCTGTCAAGCTCTTGGGGAGATAAGTTGGGAGGTGTATTAAAGTTAGATTTCACTTATGCCATAATTCCGGTTTTTAATGGGGAAGAAAGGAGATTGTACAAGGAAACAAGGTTTGTGAAGACCATCTCTAAGAAAGATGCAAGAAATTCCCCCATTTATAGTTAAGAAACAGAAGATCTTTCTTGTTTCATGTTGCATGAAGATGCAGAATTTGTTGAAGACACAGGGAAGCAGCTCTCTTCAGCAGTTTTAAATAACGAGTTGCACTCAAAGGAGATTTGGAAGTGCTACTTTGATGGCACCTACTCCAAGGAAGGCGCAGGTGCCGGATTCTTACTAATATCACCAGAAGGTAACCTCATGCCACTCTCTTTTAAACTAGAATTTGATTCGACAAACAATGTGGCTGAATATGAGGCCTTAATCTCGAGCCTTCAAGTTGCTAAACAGATGGGGGTTCAATGTATTTCAATTTATGGTGACTCTAAGTTGATAATAAGGCAGATCAAGAATCATTTTCAAACCAAGCATCCGAGATTAAGATTGTATAGGAATGAAGTTTGGGATCTAATAGAAAAATATTTTGAAGCCTTCAATCTTCAGTATATTCTGAGGGAGGAGAATCGACTAGCCGATTCTTTAGCAGTTGCAACCATCACCTTCAAACCTCCCATAAATCCCAAGTTAAGGTACGAAATTGAAGTTAGACGTAGACCTTCCATCCCTGACAATGTGAAACATTGGCAGGTGTTTGATGATGATGAAGAGATAAATCAGTTCCTAACAATGATTGGAAACTTTGAAGATGCTGAGATAGACCAAGGGTAAGAACAAATAGAGCAGAGATTAGAAATAAGAAACCTCAAGCAGTCAATAGGTGAACAATAGATTATCCAATTGAAAGATAATGTGCTCCCTAGAGGGTTGGTTCCCCTTGAAAGATTATTCGATGCTAATGATGTTGTTGTTGATTCGAAGAAAATACATCAAGAAGAAGAGATGGAAGGTTGTAATTTTGGAACTCAGCAGGAGCCCAAAATAGTGAAATTGTTCAAAGGGGTTCCCAAAAACTACAAAGAAAGATACATTGATCTCTTTAAGAAATATATAGACGTCTTCGCCTGGTCATATGAAGACCTGAAAACATATGACAAAAGTGTAATTCAGCATAAGATCCCATTGAAGGAACGACTCAAACCACATAGACAGAAGCTCAGAAATATCAATCTATTATTGTTAGCTCCAATCGAAAAGGAAATGAAGAAATTGTTACATGAAAAAATTATAGTCCCTCTCTGGTATTCAGTCTGGGTTTCTAATCTGGTCCCTGTAAGAAAGAAGAATGGAGAGATAAGATAGTGTGTAGACTTCAAGAATTTGAACTGAGCATCTCTGAAAGATAATTATCCTCTGCCAAAAATGGATTATTTCTTATAGAAGGTGACGGGAGCTCACAGGTTGTCTATGGTTGACGAATTTTTTGGGTACAATCAGGTAGCGATAGAAAAAGAAGATCAGAAGAAGACTACTTTCACGATGCCCTAGGGCACCTTCATGTATGCGAGGATGCCATTTGGCCTTATGAACGCGGGTGCAACATTTCAGAGGGCCATGGACATAGCCTTCGTGGGTGACAAGTTCGTAGTTATACACCTAGATGATGTAACTGTTTTCTCAGGGTCGGATGATGTGTAGGTTTTAACTTTGTACAAAAATTATCTGTAAACTAATCTCAAAGACAGAAAATAAACATCAGTGAGAGCATAAAACATAAAACAGATAAACACAGAGATTTTCCCCTGGATCCCAAATCAGGACGAACAGCTTGATTTTTCATTATATTCCTTTAGTGTTACAACACACATATATACATGCCGAAGCATACATAAACCCCAATCCATTAACCCTGGATTAGAACATAACCGTAGTTCCCCTGACTGGATCTACAAAATACCAGGGGCTGAAAACCATCATGCACAAAAACCATGTGCAAACCCATGCACAAAACCATGGGCGGGTCCGCCCACCGAAAAATAAGGACCAACAAAATATAACACAAACCCAACATTAGTCGTGGAAAGAATATAACACAAACCCAACATGATGAACACTTGGAGCATTTGCAAAAAAACTTTTCAAAAGTGCATAAAGTTTAGTCTATCATTAAATCCCAAGAAATCTTTATTTGCTTTAGAGGAAGGTAAATTATTGGGTCACATAGTTTCTAAACACGCAGTAAAGATTGACCCAGCAAGGGTGGAGGCCATCTAGACGATTCCTTTACCCAGAAGCAAGAAATACATCGAGAGATTCCTAGGAAAAATAAACTTTCTAAGGATATTTGTGCCCAATTATGCTGAGATTGTGAGGAGTATAACAGATATGTTGAAGAAAAGTGCAGAAGTGAAATGGGATAGGGAAGCAAGAGATGCATTTGCTAGAATAAAGGAAGCGTTGTAGGAATCTCTAGTTTTGATTAGTCCAGACTATCAAAAAGCATTTCAGGTATTCTCATTTGCATCCCCCACTACTATTGTTGTTGTGTTGTTGCAGAAAAATGAAGATAATAAGGAGCATCCAGTTGCATTTTTCAGTAAAGTCCTTAGAGATGCTGAGCTCAAATACAATATTCTGGAGAAATAAGTATATGCCTTGGTCAAAGCACTGAAAGCCTTCAAGACTTATGTGTTACAGTCCCAAGTAACTGCTTATGTTCCTAATTCTATTTCGGAAAGACGTGCTAGTCCAAAGTTATGTTGAAGGAAAAAGGGGGAAGTGGATAGCAAAAATCCAAGAATATGATTTGGACATCAAACCCACCAAGCTATTCAAGGGACAGGGGTTAGCAAATTTGTTGACAGAGACAAATTTTCAAGCCTTATGAATTAATCTATTGGCACCAGTGGATGGAGCTATTAATGAAGAAGGTCAAAGCAAGTCTAAAATAGGTATTTACTATAAATTTGTGTGTTTTGATTGGTATAAAGATATTGTACATTAGCTGTGTTTCTTTTCCTGCCCAACTTCACTAAATAGAACAAAATACAGATCTCTCAAGCTCAAGTCTCGGCCATATGTTATCGTAGAAGAAAGGCTATATTGGAAAGATCCTACTGGTATTTTGTTGTTATGTTTGAATGAAGCAGAATCTATTGAAGTCACCAAACAATATCATGAAATTATGTCTGGAGGACACTATAGCTGGAAGGTCACTGCTCATAAAATTCTCAAGTCAGGCTTCTATTGGCCAACCCTGTTTGCAAATGTTTATAAACTGGTCAGAAGTTGTCAGAAGTATCATTTGTTTGCTGAAAAGAAAAAATTGGCTCCATTACCTCTCATCCCTGTATTTATTGAAGAACCTTTCAGGCAATGGGGATTGGATTTTATTGGAGAGATCAATCCACCATCAAGTGGACAGTTCAAGTGGATTATGACTGCCACTGATTATTTTACAAAATGGGTTGAAGAAATACACACGAAGAAGGAAAATGACCAAGTAGTGATGAAGTTTTTGGAGGAAAACATCTTCAGCAGATTCGGGTGTCTAGTCAAAATTGTGACTGATAATGCTCAGGTATTCAACTATGTTCGTTTTGTTAATTTCTGTCAAGGATATAATGTAATCTTATCACATTCCACAACATATCATCCTCAAGGGAACAGATTGGCAGATTCCTCAAACAAGACATTGGTCAGGATCTTGAAAAAGACAATTGCTGAAAATCAGAAGGATTAGGACATGAAGTTGAAGTTTTCCCTCTGGGCAGCTTGAGTCACTACCAAGAGATCTACTGGAAAGTCCCCCTATGAATTGGTTTATGGAAATCAAGAATTGTTTCCTACTCGGCTGGCTAAACCAGTGATTTCTTTCCCTCAAGAATCTCAGGAAGAACCTAATGCACTGGTAAGGAGATTGAACAAAATAATTGAATCTAGTGAAAAAAGAAACAAAGTTAGGGATAACTTGATTACTTATCAGGAAAAGATGAAGTCTATATTCGATAAGAAAGCAAAAGAGGTTCTCTTTCAAGCAGGATATCTAGTACTGAGATGGGACACCAGACGAGAAGACAAGGGGAGGCATGGTAAATTTGATCCTCTTTAGTATGGTCCATACAAAATCTCTGAGACAAGGTCAAATAACACATTCACGTTGGAAGATCTAGATGGAGAGCCAGTACAACTGCCTATGAACGGGCAGTATCTAAAGCATTATTTCCAGCATTAAAATTCAGCACTCCACCATTGTAAATACCAGATTGCTCATTGTTCATATGTCACCAAGCAATATTTGACTCTATGCCCAATGAATAAGGCACTAGTCTACGGTTCTTAGTACTTCCGTGGAATAAAGCACTCTCCCCAGGTGGAGCTAGATGTTGTGGCTCATTTGCATTTACCTTTGAAATATGTTTCAAAACACCAAAAAAAGAATATATGTTAAAAAATGTAAAAGTTTGTGTGTCGTAGAAGAATTTTGATTTATATGTCGGTACATTAACATTACCTGATGATATGTGAAGGTGGGTCGAATCGGGCTCATTCACGTGCAGGAAAGTTTGAGAACCGGACCGATGGGCACATTCAGAACATTGCACATCAGACAGGGTCGAGTTGGGCACATTTGTAAGTTCAAGAGGGTTAGGCCGTGAAGCAAATGAACTAATTTCCCAAAGGCGGAGAAGAGGTGAATTTCCCTTAAAATTAAAAAAGGAGGTGCAAAAGGAAAAAAGGATGGTCGAGATCGAAGCGCAAAGCTGAAGTGGAGAGAGGGACAACGGAGATTAATCGCTAACCGCAAATCGCAATTCTTAGAAGACATGCGCGGGAGGTAAATGATAAAGTGGCCGAAGTGCAATGCACGATGCCCGGTGGGACCCGACGGCATACCGCACATTGCTTTTTTTAACAATTAAGGGACAAGGTTTAATGTTATACCCATCGAAGTGCGATGTGCGATGCGGTGGGGCCCAATCACAAAATTGCAAATCGCAAGTTTTAGAGGATAGCCACAGGAGGTAAGTGATAAAGTTGTTGAAGTGCGATGTGCGATGCAGTGGGGCCCGATCGCATACCACACATCGCTAGTTTTAAAAGATAAGCGTTAAGGAAACTTTAAAGCCAGCAAAGGGTGATGTGCGAGCAGATGCAATGCAGTTTCAACAGCGAACTCCAAAGGTTTTCAGATCCGAAGGTAAGGAATTTCTCATGTTAAACCGTGTTGAAGGAAGAAAATAGGGTTATAATGTAAAACTAGTGAAACGCCTTGGTAATGAGAAATAGGCAGAACGCGGCAGAGAAACTCGGGTAAGTGACCCGATGCAGATCAAAGGAGAAGAGGCAGAGTCGGGTAGCGGGTGATATGATTAACAACGTTTGAAGCATAAGGGCATAGGCAGAGTCAGGCAGAAAGGCGTATAGAGGCACTGTTCGGGGCACGACAACTGGATCAAATCGGGCACTGAGGCGTCGTTTCAGAGCTGTGCGGCCATTGCATCATGACTAGAAAGGCCACCTCGGCACTTCAGGAGGACGCATCAGCAACAACAGATTCAGCTAAACGAACGAAATTTCCAGTTTTAATTTTCTTTCTCAAGTATGATTGCATAAGTAATCTTAACAGTTTAGGTAGTCGAATAGTTTCAAGAAGTTCAGAAGTTACAAACCACTGTGATGTATTTAAATAGATAGAAATAAAGAAAAGTGGTTCCGAGTTTTGGACCTCTGGAGGACTCTTAGTTTAGAACTGAATTCTCTGAGAAATTAATGAAAGAAGATCAAGTTTCCTACACATGTTGATGTTGATACATCTTTTCTGTTTCGCTTTGTGTCTATTCCTTTTTGAATGAAGTGAAGTAATGTAGTAGCCGGTCTCTTACTCACATTGGTGAGTAAGAGTTAAATCACCTTAATTTGTGCTCCTTCACTTCATCTCTTCTCTCTTCACAAACTCCTGAAGAAACTTTAAATTAATAGATTCTGCGATTGCAACATATTATTTCGAGTTTCTTCTTTCTCCATGAATTTCCTCTGAAACTTAGAAGTGGTAGATTCTGTGTTTTCAGCATATCATTTTGAGTTTCCTTTACCGTTCTTCTTTTCATTCTATTTGAATATCAGCAGTATATGACATTGTGAAGGCTTTCATTATATCAGATTATTGAGGGTATTAAGTAATTGAATTCCAAGGGTGTTAAACAGAGGCCATTTGATATTTTAATTATGACATACATCTATAAAATGTCTTAAGCACTGATTCCTTATCACAACCAAGGGATTGTTTCTTGAGGTACAACAGTCACCATTAATAAATTTATTAATTAAAATTATTGATATAACTATTTATAAACCTTATTTAACTTTAAAAAAATACTTGTGTGTGCTCATAACCAATGCTTTTCAACATACACAATTGAAAATATTAGATGTTGGAAATAATAAATATTGGATATTAAAATAGTATGAATTGCTTATTTTTAGAATCACATGAAGAGTTGTGAGGTGTTAGAGGTTAGATAATCTTCTTAGCATTTGGGAATTTCACAAAGTTATATGTGTGGGCCTTAAATTGTAACTTGTTTGTTCTCTAGCTATATATTTATGGTAGATGGCAGGTGATTGAAGTAGTTTCAAAGTATTTGTTGAATTATTTGATTTTCAAATGCCGGAAGTGTAATTTATTTGTTTCCGTTATATATTTCTAATAGATGGTGAGTGATTGAAGTAGTTTCAAAGGATTGTTGATGTATATTCACATTTGATTTCCAAATGTACGAAGTGTAATTTATTTGTGTTTTTGCTGAAGTTGAACTTCAAGTAGGTTTAAAGGATTTGATATTTTAAATTTTTAAATTTTAAATGAAAATATATGTTTATTTCAATAATAAATATAATTGACTAAAAATATATAAATTTAAAAATAAAATGATTTTATATTCTATATTTTTTATATTGTTAATAACATGATTTTTTATTTTTTATTTTTTATATTCTTACAAAGATTAAAAAAAAATTAATTAGAAAAATTAAATTAAATTTTTACTCACTGAAACAAGAAATAACTAAAAAATTTACTCATACACAAAATATTAGAAAACCACAAGGAAAGGGTTTAGTAGTTTTTTATTATCACAATGCAAATCATCTTACATTTCAATAGTTTCATTCTTTCTCTCTCACTCATGATTCCTTTTTACTCACACCCCTATATAAAAATTATTTCATTACAATATCATCGGCCCAATACCATGGGCACTAACAACTTTGACTTGATCTCTTTCCCAATATGCATTTTTATCGGGTTTGCATTACTCCAGCCAATGTTCTACAAAGTTATTGTTTATCACTTGGAAAATTCTTCATTAACACCTAACATATCATTTAGATTTTATGTATAGTGTGTTTTCTCCAGTTGTGGTAGCACATCATTTAACACTTCACCGATCCAATGATATTGAACATCAATGTGCTTTGTCTTAGAATGATATGTTGGGTTTTTTACTAAATGAATAGCACTCTAACTATCACAATGCAACAAATATTTAGCTTGTTTCATTCTCAACTCTCCTAAAAATCATTGCATCCACAACATCTCTTTGCAAGCTTTTGTGGCAGCTATGTATTCTTCCATTGTTGTGGAGAGGACCACTACGTTATACAATCTAGACATCCAAGATATTGTCGCACCAACAAAAGTACATAAATAACCAGTGGTGGACTTTCTAGTCTCCACATCTCCAGCCATGTTTGCATCTATGTAACCTTCAAAAACAACATTGCTTTACCAAAACATAAACAACTTTAAAACCACTTTACTACTTGCCAATGTTGTTTGTTTGGATTTTCAAGGAACCTACTCACTACTCCCACTGAATGTGCAATATCTGGACAAGTACATGCCATGAGATACATCAAGCTACCAACAACTAAAGCATAAGGGATTTTACTCATTTCCTCTTTCTTATTTTCATCATAAGGGCACAAATCAATACTATGTTTGAAGTGTGATGCTAGGGGTGTACCAAATAGTTTGGCAACCTTCATATTAAACACGTCTAACAGCTTTTCAATATATTTTTCTTGTGACAACCACAATTTTTTGTTATTTTTGTCACGTATAATCCTTATGCTCAATATTTTTGTGTTGGGCCTAAATATTTCAGTCCGAATTGATTGCCTAAATCCTTCTTCAACTTATTAATCATGTTCTTCTCATGTCCAACAATTAGCATATCATCCACATACAACAGTAGTATAATATACCTTTCTTGGTCATACCTCTTGATGTAGACACAATGATCAACTTATATTATTTTGAAGCCATGCTCCAACATAAATGAGTCAAATTTCTTGTACCATTGGCAAGGTTCTTGTTTCAACCCATAAAGGCTCTTCTTCAACTTGCAGACAAAATTATCCTTACCTTTCACCTTGAATCCTTCCAACTATTCCATATAATTTTTCTCCTTGAATTATTTGTGAAGAAAATTTGTCTTCACATCTAATTGTTCACTTTCCAAGTCTAAAGTAGTAGCAAGATCAAGGATAACTCTTATGAATGACATTTTAACAACAGGTCAAAAAATTTATGTAAAGTCAATACCTTCTTTTTGTGCAAATCGTTTCACCACTAGCCTTGCTTTGCATCTTTCCTCCTTCTCCTCGCCTTCATGTTTAATATGGTATACTCATTTTTTTTGTAGGGCATTTCTTCCTTTTGGAAGCTTCACCAACTCCCAAATTTTATTTTTCAACAAATAGTATTTCTTCCTCCATTTCTTTCTTCCACTTTTTGCTATTTTTTGCTTCACAAGTTTCCCGAAAACAATTAGGTTCAACTTCATCAATTAGAAAGATATAATCTTTGGGTGGATACCTTTGTGATAGATTTTGAGGCCGAGTAGACCTACGAACCAATTATGGTGGTCTGTTTTCCACTTGAATCTCTTGTAATGGTTGCGACAAGTTTTATTCTTCTTGTTGTCAATCTTGTTCTTGAGTTTGTTGCCTGAATTCTCCCAATGGTAGAATATTTTATTACTGCTAGATAATCCTATTAACAATTTTGTTGACCTCTATTTCACCAATAGGCCTTTTATACATTTCAAATTCATTAAATATTACATCCCCGCTTCTAACAATTTTGTGATTAATTGGATCCCATAGATGGTAGCCAAAGTCACCATCCACATATCCCAGGAAAACATGTTTCCTTGATTTATCATATAATTTGATTCTATGCTCTTTGGAAATATGCATAAACGCTTCACATCCCAAAAACATTAGGTGAGAAAAATTTACCTTTTTACCAGTCCAAACTTCTTTAGGAACACCACTATCTAGGACAGTTATAGAACATGAGCGATTAAAGAGATAACAAGTTGTCCTTACTGCTTTTGCCCATAAATGATTTTCTAGTCTAGAATTTGACAACATAGTCCTCACCTTCTCTATAATAGTGTGATACATCCTTTCTGCAGTGCCATTTTTTTGGGGAGTACCGGGCACAATCTTTTCATGTTTAATACCAAACTTATTACAATAATTCTTGAATGCATTGAATATTCTCCACCATTATTTTCCCTCAAATACTTGAGCAATTTATTAGTCTCCCTTTCAACAACATGAAATTTCTGAAATATCTCAAACACCTCACCCTTACTTTTCATAGGGTAGGTACAAACCTTCTTGGATGCATCATCTAAGAATGTAACAAAATATGATGCTCCTCCTAAAAACTTAAAATTCAACAACCCAAACACATCATAGTGCATTAATTCTAACAAATTTTGTTTTCTTTCATGACCACCTATCATAAAATAAACCCTTCTTTGCCTACCATAAATACAATGCTCATGAAGATCAAGTTTATAAGATTTCAAACATGGAAATAAATTTTTACCAGCAAGAACTTTTAGGCCCTTTTTAGTCATGTGGCCCCAACGCTTATGCCATAACTCCACTGAGTTTTCTTATTTTACAACAACAGTTGCATCCAATATCTCTATTGTTTCCCTCATTGTATACAAGGTTCTTGTCTTGAATCCCTTAGCCAACACCAATGATCCTTTAGTAATTTTTGAACTACCTTTCCCAAAGGTTGTGGAGCAGCCTTCATCATCAATTGTCCCAATCAAACTCATATGCATCTCTGGGACATGCCTAACATGTTTCAGAAAGATACCATGTCCATCCTTTGTCTTGATTTAAACATCTCCCGCCCCAACAATCTTACAAAAATTATTATTTCATAAATGTACTCTACCATGATCAACTTCTTTATCTGTAACAAAATTACTTTTACATGGGTTCACATGGTGAGATGCTCCAGAGTCAAGTACCCAATCAATGCTACTGCTAGAAATATATAAACATACTTATTTTACTGAAATAGTAAATAAAACATCACTTTCAGAAGCTACAATAATGGTCTCACCTTCATTTTTGTTGCTTGATTTTGATTTGTGTTGATTGATTTTTGTTCCTTATGCTCCTGTTTTTCCTTCTTCCAAAACCAACAATCTGTTTTATTATGTCTTTCTCTTCCATAGTGAAAACAAGTAAGGCTTCTCATTCTTGATTTCAATCTACCTCTTGATTTTGAAAGCCCATGTCTACCATTGTCAATTTTTCCTTCCATGATCAACTAAGACTAGAGCTTGTCCTCCCTGATTTTCCGCAATTGATTTGTGACGTATCTCCTTGTTCATTAAACTACTACTGACGTCATCAAACTTCAGGGTCCCTGCAGGTGCTGAAGTGTTGATAGCTACTATCAAATTCTCCTTACTATCTAGCCTAGAGCACAATAATAAGATGGCTCTAATCTCGTCGTCTAAAATAATTTTGACAGAGGCAAGCTAACTTGTAATTATATTAATCTTGTTCAAATGCTCTACCACTGAAGCACCTTCGTTCATCTTGAGATTGTACTTCTTCATCAAGAAGACTTTGTTCGATGTCGTGTTCTTCTCATGTAGGCACCTTCGTTCATCTTGAGATTGTACTTCTTCATCAAGAAGACTTTGTTCGATGTCGTGTTCTTCTCATGTAGGTCATGCAGCTTTTTCCATAATGCTTCCGCGGTCTTCTCTCCAACGACGTTAAAATATGTTTTTTTCCAAATACAAGCAAATTGTGGCAATGGTTTTTCTATCCAACTTATTTCATCTGACATCCATGAAGACCACCAAAAATTAAAGGAACAATTTCTATGATGCCATTTGTCAATAACAAGAATTAAACTAAAAAATTTACTCAAGACACCAAACACAAGATTTACATGGAAAACCCCATTTGGGGAAAAACCTCAGGGAAAGGGTTTTTGATTTACACCCCTATATAAAAATTATTTTATTACAATACAATGGGCCCAATACCATGGGTTACTAATACCATGAGCACTAACAACTTTCACTTGATTTGGTCTCAGGCCTAACATATATTTGATATCACACTAAACTCACGCCATTCAATGTATGCAAGGGGAACCAAATGAGAAGACCAATACATACCATTGAAAATTTTAATAATAATCGATAATATTCTGGCTTACTGTCAAAAACTAAAAGCATATACACCTCAAATAATTTTATTTTTTTTTTTAACCTTTGGAAAATCTATTATAACTGAGTTGTCAAGCCATAGTGAGGACAACCATCACTGGTGTGAATGTAGGTTGACTCATCACTATTATTCAAGGAAAACCAAGCTCTATGAAATTGTTGGTAATCCTTAAAAGAACAAGATTTTGCTCCTATATGTCTCTAAGTTTTAGGCCATTAATCTATATTCTTACATCCAATAAAAACTAAGTTTAAGCTAAACACTAAAATTTTTAAAATCTCCAATGAATTATTATATTATCTATCTAAAAAAATAAAACAAACACAACATACTCTTTATTTATATATATATATATATATATATAAAGAACCTCAAATGAATTATTATATGGCCAGCATATAATAATTACACAGCATTTAGGATAAAGAAATATAAGTGTGGAAGACAGAAACCAGAAACTTCCATGCTTTTTCATGTGCTCCATTCATCTCTGGGTGACTTTCATGCTAAATTTCTTAGTGTGGTCCTAGAAGGCGTCGGCCAATGTGAAATAAATATAAGTTTGGAAGACAGAAACCAGAAACTTCCATGCTTTTTCATATGCTCCATTCATCTCTTGGTGCCTTTCATGCTAAATTTCTTAGTGTGGTCTTAGAGGAATCGGCCAATGTGAAGTTAGTGGCTACTGTTAAAACCGCGTCAGTGATGTGGGTAACGAGTGGAAGGAATTTTAGGAAAGTTAATGGTGAATGGGAATGGAAGGAATTTTAGGAAAGTTGATGGTGAATGGGAATGGAATTTGAGGTAATTCATTTTTATATAGTGATATTAAGTTCATAAAAAACATATATATTTTATCTGTTGGTTTTGAATTTATGATTTATGATTTTTTATAAATATATATATATATATATATGTTCTAAATTATTTAAATTAAATTTAATCTATCTAAATTGTCAAACTTAAATTTTGAAATTTCAAAAAAAAAAATCTAGCACATGGACCATTATCTTTTGGTTTTGAACCTATAATTTCTTAAAAGAAAAAACATATGTTCTAAATCATTTAAACCCAATTTAATCAAACTTAATCTATCTAAATTGTCAAACTTAAGTTTTGGAATTCCTACATAATGGGGAAGGCCAGCTGAGGACCACTGTGCACATGGGCCGTCAATATTCTGTTGAAAATATCACTCGACGACAATATACTGGGACCGTCAGGGCTAGAATTTGACGTTTTGTGAAGCGTTTGTAGATGTATCTGACGACGGGTAAAAATATTGTGAAACCATAAATTTGATGTACTAACATTAAATTTACATATAAATTTCTGACCGGTTAAATTAGAGATTTACCATTAGAGAAGTTCATAAATTTCTCATTGGTTAAATTAGAGATTTAAAAACAGAGAAGGCCAGTGGTCACTATCCCAAATCCTTCGATTTGTACAATCTTTCCCAGATTTTATTAGTATGTGATTGGTTTTTTATTCTCACATCGTGGATACTTTTCTTCGCTAAGAACTTGTACCAAAGCACACAGTTGTTTTCAATTTCACTAATAATCCCCTTTTTCTATAGCGAATATTTTGTTTGTAAAAAAAATTAATGGTAGGAGTGTTTGAATAGTTTTTTCTATAGTGGAAATAGATTTAGCATCATAAAAAAAAATTGACACCCAAAATCTTGAAGTTTGACAACGATAATTCAGATTTCTTAAAATTTTTGCATGCCAAAATTTATACATTTTTTCTAATAAATTTAGAAATTTGTAATCTCTTAAAAACTAATATGCTACTAAACTTTTCTATCCAATGCAATTTGAATCAAATAACAAGGAGGCATTAATAACAGTTTCAATACATGATGACAACTAGAAAAGCTTTGTTTTGAGTGTCTTAAATGTGATGCCCACAAAACAACCCCTTCAAAGGGGATCACACGGGACTCTGAGCATTCCATGATAACCACTGTGTTGTTCCGTCTTCTGCATCCCACTTGTACGCTAACGAGGTTACAATTGTTTAAACATTATTGGTATGAAAATCATCCATTCAAAACCTAACAGATATAAATAACAAAATATACATATCAAATATAAAAACACTTCCAATGTAATTTCATATATTTTAATATGTAGCATTTATCTATTGTATTATATCATAATATGGTTAATATATATTTTTAGTATAAAATAAAAAGTACCGTCACAATTCCTCATCAATGCGTAAATAATACACTTTATTTATACTTTCTCATCAATGCGGAACTAATAGACTTTATTTAAATGGATTCATATGATTTGATTCTCTGCCGTACCATAGTTGCCTTAATTATTCGCCGTAGTCTTCCCAGGCAACGTTTTGGCCCAAAATCCGGCAAAGATTTTATCAGAATCATGTTTACAGTTGTTAAACTTTAGTATTTTGAGTGTCCTAAGAGTTTTTGGTAGTGCTGAATCCATTTCCACTGTCAAAATGGATTCCAAACGCTCCAACTACCTAATTTCTTGAATTTTAGTTGCCCGATTCCGGCAAAAAACTGCCGTCCGGACCATTTCGTTGCCTAGGTAGACAACTCCTAATTATTCTCTCATCCACTTTCCACATATTTCCATAAAGCTAATGACTCTGAGCGGTCCATGTGAGACATGGTACACGCTCTCAAACATTCGAAAAAAGTGGATGTGTTTGAACGCAATTTGCATAATTTCAAACTTAGTAGTTTAAATAGTTTTTTTTTTCTTTATAGAAATTTTGATCAGGCAAGAATTTTTGTAAAGTTAAATTATTATTTTGAAAATTATGGAAAGTTAGATAAAATTTTAATAAAATTAGACTAGAATATCTGTAAATTTCAGTTATAATAATTAAAATTCAAAATTTTAAATGATTAACAAGTTTTAGATAGTGCTAAATCCACTTTCACTGTAAATATAAAAAACATAATTTAAACATTCGTACTATTAAATTTTTTTACCCAAATTCCAATTACATTGGACCATGTAGACCATTCCTAGACTTGTCCATTTCAAACATATGATTAACGATAAATATCTCAAAAAGTATCAGTAAGTGCCAAAGTGACTTCACACTGAACGTGGACTAACAAACTGACCGTGCTCGCAAGTTCATTAACATATATGGGAATGATCACTCACAAATATTAAGGACGGAATAATCCATTGGCGGTGCCTGGTGATATCCTCTAATCAACCAGGGGCGGGTTGGCTTTGAAGAATTGGTGTTTCATAAAATGGGAAGGTTTAATGGCTACAATACGATATCATTACAGTCCATTTTCTTAACCAGCTGCTTCCTATTCATTAGTTTTCCTTTTGGAACGTCGGAGTTACGAGCTTCGGATTGCAACAACAATACTGGTTATGCTCGTGGAAGTAAGTATGAGAGCAATTTGAAGATTGTTATGCATGATCTTGTTAAGAATGTAGCAAAGACTGGGTTTAACACCTCTTGGCATGGGGAGAAGCCAGAAGAGAAGGTGTATGGCCTTCTCCAGTGCAGAAAAGACGCATCACCACAAGAATGCTCTACCTGTGCACAGGAAGCGACCATCACACTTCAACAACTTTGTGAGAATGACAAAGGCGGCCGAGTGTGGTTCGCTGTGTGTTTCTTCGGCTATGATAATTTCAGTTTCTTTTCAGACATAGATGCCCATGTTGTTTCTATTCTCCGCAATCCCCAGACTGTGAAGGGCAATCCGGCTGGTTTTCAGAATGAGGTCATGGGTTTACTTCGTCCTCTGACTGATGAAAATTCCGATCTCGCAAGCAAGGGATTAGCTGAAGAATTTGCTGCCTCATCTTTCTCTGAAACGCACAGGGTTTTCGGTTTGGTTGAATGCTGGAGAAATTTGCCCATAGAACAGTGCAAATCATGTTTGTTAATAGCGCTCAAAAAGCTCTATCCCTTTATGATAAACGAAGGGGGCGAAGCGTTGTTAGGAAGTTGCAGAATTCGGTTTGAGACATCCGCTTTCTCCACGTTATTTCCCAGCAACGCTACAGAGCATCACAGTATTGTGCAAAACTAGTTTCATTAAATTTTGTGCCTTTTAGATTTCCTTTTCTTTATTGTTGAATTAGTTCTGATTATCTTGGCTAGGCAAGAATTTGAGTGCCCTGATTTCATAGAAAGATAAATGAAAGTTTATGCTACAGGAAAATCTTCGAGCAACGTGGCCATGGTGTGTGGATTTATTGGAGGTGGATTGCTCGTCATTGCTATATGCCTCTTTATATTTAGAGTGAGAAACAGAAAGAGATCCGCGACTGTGACGAGACGAGTCCTGGTCACACAAAAGCAAGGTCGTTTTTTTTTTCAAATACATTAATCACATTCGCCGTAAATTAATTTTTTAGTATTTGTTTGTAAATTTTTAATTTCTGCTGACTAATTTTACTTAGCTTCCATGATCTCTGTTATATATATAAATTTTATCAGATTCGGCAAGGTCTGAAGATGTCTCAGGATCACTGTTCAATCCCCAAATGGTGTTCAGCTTGGACACATTGATAGAAGCAACAGGGGATTTTCATGAAGATAATAAGCTTGGAGAGGGAGGCTTTGGTCCTGTATACAAGGTAATTAGATGCAGAGTACATTAGAATTATACTATAGGGTTTGTAATTTATGAAGAAATGTTGAAGTTTCCAATGATGTATTTATTGTGCATCTTAGGGTATAACTTCAGATGGGAGAGAAATAGCAGTGAAGAAGCTGTCTTTAAGATCCTCCCAAGGAACAGGGGAATTTATGAATGAAGTGAAAATTGTTGCCAAAATTCAGCATCGGAATCTTGTACAGCTACTTGGTTGTTGCGTCGATGGACCAGAAAGGTTGCTTGTTTATGAGTACTTGCCCAATAAAAGCCTTGATAACTTCCTCTTCAGTAAGTATTCCTTAAATTTCTCTTGTAAATGACTGTCTATGTTTTGGACTGTAATGATAGAGAAATGTTGATATTTGGCTGGTTGGATGTTTTACAGACCCAGAAAAACGAAAAGTTCTTGATTGGCAGAAACGCTATAACATCATTATGGGAATAGCTCGTTGCCTTCTTTATCTTCACGAGGATTCACATCTGCGAATTATTCATCGAGATGTTAAAGTAAACAACATTCTTCTGGACGACAAGTTGAATGCCAAGATAGCAGACTTTGGATTGGCAAGACTTTTTCCTGATGATAAGACTCATGTTCACACCAGAGTTGCTGGGACATAGTAAGCAACTATTTTGGCTACCTTTTTGAATATTTAGAAAGAAGAGTGGAGGTTATTTATTGCACAGATGTTAGGGAAATCAGATAGGCATTTCTCATATGATTTTTCTGGTTTTCTTTATTGTCAGCGGTTATATGGCTCCAGAGTATGCAATGTTAGGGCAACTGTCTGTAAAAGCAGATGTTTACAGTTTCGGTGTCGTTCTTCTTGAGATTGTGAGTGGAAGAAGAAACACTGATATCCGCCTTCCTCAGGAAATGCGGATATGGAGGCTCGATAGAATATTGTCAGGCTAGTTTCATAGGGTGCACCAAATTTACAAATCTCCAGTTGCGATATTGTGGTCGATATTTTTAGCAAAATAATCTGTCGTGATAACTTGAGGTTCGAAAGATGTATTTTATGGGTATGTTTATTTCGATGGCTGATTTTCCTGGTAAATGGAGGGACATAGTTGAGGTCAATTATTTGACCACTCCCATGTCCATCTCATTGCCGAGAATCAACTATTGACATTTTATTAGAAGTTGAATTGTAATGTCAAATGTTATTAAGAAGAAAATAATTTTATTGGACTGGACTAGAGGTAAAGTAGTTATGTGATGATTTTTTCGTAATTATATTGAATTTGCCTTTTTGATTATCAAGTAAGTTTTAAACTTTCTTTTATTGAATTCAAAGAAACATATCAGAGACTTGATTACCCCTTATAGCTCAAAGCTATCTAATACAACTAGAAGTTTCCTTATTTCATAATCATCAACAAATCACAATTTTTTTTTTTACAGAAAAATGATATAATTATTAACAATTAACCGTATTAACAATATTAATAATAATTATCTTAATTCTCATCATAACTAGAATAATAATAATTATCTTTTTCGTCATAAAAATTATAATAGTTTTTATAACTTTTTAATAATGAGAAACTTGTTTACTGTTGTTAAACATTAGTATTTTGAGTGCCTCAGGGGTTTTTGATAGTGCTAAATCTATTTCCACTATCAAAAATGGATTCCAAGCACTGCAACTACCTGATTTTTTAAAATTTAGTTGACCAGATTCCGGCAGATTTCTGCCGTCTAGACCAAAACGCGGCCTCGGTAGACAACTCCTGTCATTATTATTTGTACCAATTTTTTATGTTTAAGTTGACGAATCTTTCTTTTGAATCACTGCACCTCACTTTATAGTTTACTATTCTAAAAAATGAGTGTGATCTCTGTTCAACTATAATTACACACATTATTTTGTATGATAGTGATTAATTTCGCATATATTTCAGTCTTTTCATGTTAAGCTTGTTAGGCATATATGCATTTCGTTTAAAATCGGTGCACCTCACTTTATCGTCTACCATTTTATTATGACTGTGATATCGGTCCAATTACAATTACATAGATATTATTTTGTATAACGGTGACCGATTCAGCAGATATTTCACCCTCTTCTTGTTACACTTGTCGTGCTTGTCACAAGGATGTCTCCATTTTGTCGATCTAGAAGGTCGACGAGGAAACACAACTGTGTGTGCCTTCTACATGGGTAGTGGGTACCTTCTAGGAGACCTAGTCTGGCCACTTGATCCACGATTCTTTTTCTTCAGCCGGCCATTTCTGGTGGAGTAATTCGTATATCATGTTGTGTGGACCCTTAACTAGTATTTGCATCAAAAAGTGCAAAAGTGCAAAGAGTATGTCGATAGTATTTTGGAGTTGTTTGACTTTTCGAGTTTATTGTGCCGAGAAGCGCATCTACAGCCCAAAATGACCTCGATCTCAGATGGGTTACGTCCTCATACAAAATGTCGGCTTAAGTTTTAAATTATAAAAAAAAAAAAAAAACCGCACTGTGCTAGAACATATATCAATTTCTAATACAATTATGTATTATTTATATAATTTGAATGGATAGTAAATTATATATGTGAATTTGAATGGATCATAAATTTACCTTTAACAAAAAAAATTACCACATTGAATTTCCAAATTAAGTAAAATTTTAAACATCTTTACTCTTTACTAAAGTCGATACCATTTCCTAAATCAAAGGAAAAGAGTTAATTCAACACAAACAATCAAAATCCAAAATCTTTTAATATTTCTTTTAATTAAATATTTGTAAAATGAATTTATACTTACTCCAGAGCTATGGTAAATAAATAAAAATATATATAAACTAGATGTATGGTAAATAAATAAAAAATCTTTTTATATTTATTCCATAAACCTTTTATATTTAAAAAAACTTTAAAAAGAGGTTTTATTTAGATGAAGCCTATGAGATGAATATCATGGGACAAATTAATATTGATACCATGGGTAAATAAATAAATATAAAAGAGGTATAAACAAGTATGATAAATAAATAAATAAATATAAAATAGATATAAAGAGGTATGGTAAATAAATAAATATAAAAGAGGCATAAAGAGGTAAGGTAAATAAATAGCAATATATCAAATAGGATTATAAATAAAAATCTAATTATATAACAAGCCTATGGGCCAAATACCATAGTAAAAAAAAGGGGTATGGTAAATAAATAAAAATATAAATAAACTAGAGGTATGGTAAGTAAATAAAACCTCTTTTCATATTTACTCCATAATCTGCTTTATATTTACAAATATTTATGTTCATTAGTTTACATAACTAAGAAGAAAGAGAGAGAGAGAGTGATAAGGGAGAGATTGAGAGAGAGTGTGTATGTTTAGGGGTGAGATAAAGAGACAAAGTAAGATGTATGGAAAAAAGGGGGGAGAGAAGAAGTGAGAAGAAGAGAGGGAGGGATATAGCAATGTAGTTGGAGAGAGAGAGGGGTGGAAAGAGAGAGAGAAAGAAAGGGATGGGGGAAGAGAGAGGATTAGAGAGAGAGAGAGAGAGAGATATGGGGGAAGAGAGAGGATTGGAGGGAAAAGAGAGAGAGAGAGGTGGGAGAGAAAGGGAGAGAGAGGAGGAGAGTGATGGGGGAAGAGAGAGTATTGGAGAGAGAGAGAGAGATCAGGGAAGAGAGAGGGATTTAGGGGAGAGAGAGAGAGAGAGGAAGGACGAGAGAGAGGAGGAGAGAGGGATCGATAAGAGAGATGGAGTTGGAGGGGGAGAGATGTAGGAAATAAGAAATATAGAGAGTGAGAAGTGGAGAGAGAGGAGGAGTGACAAGGGAGAGACAGAGAGAGAGCATGTATGTTTGGGGCTGAGATAAAGAGACAAATAAGGAGAGATGGAGATAAGGAGGGAGAAGGAGATATAAGGAGAGAGGGAGGGATATAGTAACATAGTTGGTGGGTGAAGAGAAAGAGAGAGGGAGAGAGAGATGGGAGAGAAAGGGAAAGAGAGGAAGGAAGAGAGAGGATGTGAGACAGTGGAGAGTGGGAGGGAAAGAGAGATGGACTTGGAGGGGGAGGATGAGATAGGTAAGAAGAAAGAAATAGAGAGAGAAAGGTGGACAGAGAGAGAATGAGTGAGTGATAAGGAAGATGGAGAGAGAGGGAGAGAGGGGGAAGATAGAGATATAGATGGAAGGTGAAGAGAGAGAAGAAGGGAGAGATGGGGAGAGGAGGGGATTGACAAAGAGATTGATATATATGGATTGCAAGAGTGTGTGTGTTTAGGGGGGTGAGATAGAGAGACAGAAAAGAAGAGATGGAGGGGGATATAGATATGGATGGAGGGTGGAGAGAGGGAAGAATATTTCTCACACTAGATGGATTGATATAAGTGGAGATGGTGATTTATAATCCTATTTGATTATTTGCAATATATGCATCGATTTTAGTGTAGATATATATTTCTAATGATATTTGATTACTTGCACTAGATGCATTGATTTCAATGTAGGTGGTGATTTCTAATACAATTTTATTGCTTGCATTGAATTTGTTGATTTCAAATTAGATGTCGATTTATAATTATATTTGATTACTTGCACTAGATGAATTGGTTTCAATGTAGATGATTTCTAATCCTATTTGATTGTTTGCACTAAATGCAATGATTTCAGTGTAGATGGTGATTTCTAATCCTATTTGATTTATTTGAGTAAATGCATTGATTTCAGTGTAGATGTTGGTTTCTAGAGAGAGAGAGAGAGAGTGATAAGGAAGATGGAGAGAGAGGGAGAGAGGACAAAAGGAGGAAAGAAAGATATTAATGGGGGAGAGGGAGAGAAGGGGAAGATAGAGATATAGATGGAAGGTGAAGAGAGGGAAGAAGAGAGAGATGAGAAGAGGGGGCGATTGAAAAAGAGATTGATATATATGGAGTACGAGAGCGCATGTGTTTAGGGGGGTGAGATAGAGAGACAAAAAAGAATAGATGGAGGGGGATATAGATATGGATGGAGGGTGGAGAGAGGGAGGAATATTTCTCGCACTAGATGGATTGATTTAAGTAGAGATGGTGATTTATAATCCTATTTGATTATTTGCACTAGATGCATCGATTTTAGTGTAGATATTTATTTCTAATGATATTTGATTACTTGCACTAGATGCATTGATTTCAGTGTAGGTGGTGATTTCTAATACAATTTGATTGCTTGCACCGAATGTGTTGATTTCAATGTAGATGTCAATTTATAATTATATTTGATTACTTGCACTGGATGACTTAATTTCAATGTAGATGATTTCTAATCCTATTTTATTGTTTGCACTAAATTCATTGATTTCAGTGTAGATGGCGATTTCTAATCCTATTTGATTTCTTTGAGTAAATGCATTGATTTCAGTGTAGATGTTGGTTCCTAGAGAGAGAGAGAGTGAGTGATAAGGAAGATGGAGAGAGAGAGAGAGAGGAAAAAAGGAGGAAAGAGAGATATTAGCGAGGGAGAGGGAGAGAAGGGGAAGATAGGGAAGAAGAGAGAGATGGGGAGAGAGGGTGATCAACAAAGAGAATGATATATATGGAGTGTGAGAGCATGTGTGTTTCGGGGGGTGAGATAGAGACAAAAAAAAAGAGATGGATGGGGATATAGATATGGATGGAGGGTGGAGAGAGGGAAGAATATTTCTTGCACTAGATGGATTGATTTAAGTGGAGATGGTGATTTATAATCCTATTTGATTATTCGCACTAGATGCATCGATTTTAGTGTAGATATTTATTTCTAATGATATTTGATTACTTGCACTAGATGCATTGATTTCAGTGTAGGTGGTGATTTCTAATACTATTTGATTGCTTGCACTGGATGTGTTGATTTCAATTTAGACGTTGATTTATAATTATATTTGATTTCTTGCACTAGATGCATTGATTTCAATGTAGATTATTCCTAATACTATTTGATTGTTTGCGCTAAATGCATTGATTTCAGTGTAGATGGCGATTTCTAATCCTATTTGATTGCTTTGAGTAAATGCATTGATTTCAGTGTAGATGTTGGTTCCTAATCTTATTTGATTGATTGCATTAGGTGCATTGATTTCAATGTCGAAGTTATTTTCTAATCTTACTTGATTGCTTGCATTAAATGCATTGATTTCAATGTATATGTTGATTAATGATTTGATGTAATTGGATATATGACGGTACATTAATATTAAAGTGATTGGATTAACAATATGCATTGATTTTAGTGTAAGCACAAAAAAGTATTAACAATGTAGATTGATTTTTGTGTTATAGTAATTTAAGGTATTAATATTGGAGAGCAAGAGAGACAAAGTATCATGTTTACTACAACAGATCGAGCTAAAGATTTAAATGGTTTACAATTTAAATTTTCTTTTTTCATATAATCGATATGAAAAGATAACAAAACTAACAAGGGATGAAATAAGAATAGTAGAAGAAAATAGTTTGAGATTGATTGTAACATGAGTGCGTTCTTATTATTCACATTTTCTATCTTTCAACACTATTATTGTCACTTTGCATTTAAAAAAAATATTTCATCATTTTTCATCATTATATTTATTAACAATAATTATCATCTCAACGAACTGAGGTAACTAAGAAAATTTAAAATTAAAATGACCAAGTTAATCTCAAAAATATTTAGCATATTTAAAATGATTATATTAATATTTGATATATTTACATATTACTAATCAAATTAATCATATCTTTGATAGATTTTCCTTGGCAGCACATGACTGAAACCAGCCTAGATCCATCTTACATCTCAAAAATATACAAAAATTTTAATAATCTGAAAAATGTGACGTTGATGCCTCCGACTGGAACCAGCCTAGATCCATCTAACTCTGGATCTATCATGCGCTGTGTTAGGACTCTGTAATTAGCAAGATTGGCAAAGTCCAATCACAGAAACAACATTATTTCAACCACTTTGGGATTCTAGGATCTAGCCCTCCTGAATCCGGAGAGGGATCTCTCCAATAAGTGCAAAGATGGATTCGTCTTTGAAGTTTGGGGTAATGATATTAGACTAGTTATGAAGGCCGAGGGTTTGTTTTGTTTTTGGATGGTTGAGAATGATTACTGTTTGAGGTGGAAAGTCCTAAATGCAAAGAGTTTCAAAGGTGTGAAGTTGCAAGCAAATAGAACAAGCTTTGGCCAGGAAGATAGATAATTGCAAGTTTTAGTCCATTGGGCTATGGAGTCATAATAGGGTTTAATTGGAACAGCAAGAGGTAAGAGTGGTCCATGGGGCAAGTCATCTATGTCTAAGGATCTCTCTGAATATTGATTTATGGAATGAAATGGTGCAATAAGAAGAAGAATTAAACAGATGAAGAACAAAGAGCAGCCCAAGATCAGGCAAGTACTTCTAAACTAACCTGCTTTGACATACACTTAAGAAAGACATAAAATCAATCTAAGATCAGGCAAGTACTTCTAAAATAGCCTGCTTTTGATGCACTTTCAATAGAAAACATATAAAAATAGAGGGAAACTTGAAGGCAACTGTTGGAGTAGAAACTAGCGGGCCGGGCTCACCACAAATCCTCTCCTAGATCTGCTTTACTTGGTAACTTTCAAGACAAACACAAATATGGCAAAGAATGGCCTAAGATCTGGTAAGTACATTCAAACTAGCCAGCTTTCAACACATTCCAAGGGAAACTTTCAGACAGTCTTTGGGGATAAAACTAGGACCAGGGCATACCATATCTTCCTTAGTTCATCTCTACTAAACATGAAATGAAAATAACATCCAAGAACAATATTCAGCTAAGACAGTAAGATGAGGGAACGCCAGCATTCCTATGCTTAAACTGAATTAAATCATTCCTAAATAACACAGATTGGGAGAAAACATATAAATAAAGATTTTCAGTCAGAGAAGGGTACTGATATACAGTAGGTCCTAACTCTATGCATGTTGTTCTTTATAAGAGAAGATGAAACACAGTGAAAACAGATACAAAATGACAAGTTACAATGAGAAAAACATCACCATCAACATAGACTATGATCCCATAAATCAGCTTGTATTGATGCTCCAAACCAGTTACAGCTTTAAGTCCAATGCTTTAGTTTAGCAATCATCTACTCATCTCAACATAACTTATCTATCACAAGTAGAGCTCCAAGGGCTAGTGGACACTATTTACAATCAGAAGTTTAAGCTCAAATGTATTTCAAAGTTCTGCAACCAACAATTTCTCATCTTCTATAGAAGTATTTATAGAAGAATGAGGAGGTGAGATCTGATAAAAGATCTCCCAAGATAATTAATACAGATTAATGACTTCTCGGACTTTGAGGGGCTCGATGGAGAAGTTTACAGGTGTTTTCACTGTATTAATGGATTTACATTTAGGATTAAGCTCGGTGGGAGCTTTCATTGACTTTTGAGGCTCTGTGTCATGTTGGAGTAACTCTGCAGATAATTTTCATTAAGTTCCTTTGGAAGAATTAATTCTTCAGCTGCGTTGAGGAAAATATCTGATTTTTCTCAATAACTTCGGCCTCTGTTTGAATGCTTTGAGGCATAGGTGGCTTTGTGGTAACTGGGAGGAATCAATTTGCCTCAGATGTGGCGGTGGAGGCCTTTTTGTTTGATAAACACTTATGATTTTCTTTAACTGTGTTTTAATTTGGGGGATTAGGCTTTTGATAATCAATCTTAGCCGTGATCCCCGAAAATCCATCTTCAATCTTCTGTTCTGCTGTGTTCTGTCTTCAACACTGATACTCTTTTAATTGTGATTTAAAATCACTGTGTCTTGTTGATGTGAAGGCCGCGCAAGGCTCATATGGCATCAATGCCTCATGAAACATTGACGAAACGTGGAGAATCAACACGTGGATGGCTTCTCTTTTAATGAATCGAAGGCATGAGAATCGTCATTCCAAGCCCTTGGCTTTTCTTCATTTATAATGGAAAACCCATTGAAACACCTACAAAACACGAAAACAATTAAAAAATCCTGCATTGTGGGTTTAACTGCTGCAGAGGATGTGGGGAGGAGCGTAGCCATTGGATGGCAACATCCAACAGTGGAGATAAGCCAAGAGAAGGTAAAAAGGAGAGCGGAGGGAAGAATAAGACAGAATGATCCGGGACCGTCCAATCTGGACACGTGGACGGTCCAGATCCAATCATAGGATCGTAATCGGCGGAGAAACAATGTTTAAAGCGCTAGGAAAAAAACTTGCAATGCGATGTAGCGCGTGCCATTGATCTGAGGATCAGATCAATGGTGGAGAATGAATCGAAGGGATGGCCGATCGGGAGGAACAAACAAACGCACCCGATGAAACTTGCGATGCGATTGAACGCTGACTGTCAATCTGCAGATCAGATCGACGGTGGGAGATGCGTCGAGAGGTCGCAATTGGAGGTTTCAAAGGGGAGCAATCGGAAGAGTCTTCACAGAAGTTTCCGATGCGATAGGCACCTCGGGACTTAAACTCTTAGTCCCGGGCGTAGGTTATATG
This sequence comes from Pinus albicaulis, assembly GCA_034641835.2. Lineage (NCBI taxonomy): Eukaryota > Viridiplantae > Streptophyta > Pinopsida > Pinales > Pinaceae > Pinus > Pinus albicaulis. The sequence continues at coordinate 105,036 of JAXQQM020065043.1, read as the reverse complement.
AATGGAAAGCAGCGGGGCGGGGTTTATATATATGGGACCCAATCGCATTAGAAAGTTTGATGCAGGTCTTTCAATCAACCCATTGTGAATTTCCCCAATACGATTGTGCTTTGGGTCTTTTTAATCTAACCATTTTTATTTAAAAATCGTTGTATGGGTGCGTTAGACCAAAAATTTGGATAAAAGGGTTTTATGTATTTATAAAGGAAAAAATGGATCAGGAATGGATTTTTTCAATGATTTAGTGCCTGATTACAGGCCCATAGGTTACATGAAACGATAATACGATCGGGGAATATGTACATGGGCTTAATCGCATTGGAACCTTTTAAACATGGCAACAAGACTTGCACACTTGGACTTTGCGATGCGATAAGCACTTCGTGGGTCTAGCACCTAGTTCTAGGGTGCGAGCACGTGGAGGGGAAGTGGTTTAAGACTTAGCCCAAGGGGGCTTAAGCCTTTATGCAAAAATATGTATTTTTCATGAAAATTTTCAAGTTTTTCAATGGATTTGGGGGTTTTGGTATAGTTTAAAACTAAGTTTTAAAGTATGAAAACATAATTTTCATGAATGGAAGAAGAGGAATTATAAAGAATAAAGGAATTCTATGGAGAAAAAGGGGAGCAAATGAAGGTTAGTTTTAAGTGGAGGAAGGGAAAAATGATTATTTTGCAGCAATTTCTTCTCATGAAATCAACAGAATTTCTGAGTATAAAATGGAAACAGCAATGAAGATTTTGGACAGAGGCATGAGGCCTTCAAGAGTCTTCAAGAGCCAACACTGTTTAGCAATAAAATTTGTTCCTTGAAGGCTCCAAGAAGTCTTAGCCACCTTTTTCTATAACAAATTTTATAGGTGGCTAATAGTGGCTCCACTTGGGGATGGTGCCTTCTCAAGGCATCAAGAACTTCGTACTTGCATTCTCCTAGAGGTCGAATTTATGCCTCATCAATTGTGTTCTCTCGGGAGGCCGACTCCGTGCCTCGATCCATTGGGCTGCTTTTCCTTTGTTTAAATGATCTTCTTTTGAAAACATATTAGCGTACCATAAAAACAATGGATCTTTCATCTATAAGCTTTCTACCTACCTACCCTACTAATCTAACATTTTTTCTTCATCGCAGTGCACTTGGATTGGCAAACTCTTTCACAATATTTTATTCTTTGAAAGGTGTGAAGACTAATCTATTTCTTGCCTCTTATTTCTCCATGGAATCGATTAAGCAATTGAGCCCATATGATTCTCTACCTAATCTACCGTTCGTTGGGATTAAACTCGTCCACCAGACTTTATTCTCTAAATTCTACAACAAATTAAAGCATTCAAGTCAGATTTCTGGAACAATCTAATCTTGACGCTAGTCTATGGCATTAAAAACAAGCCGCACATAGACATTATTTTACAAAAAATTTAAATCCTCAAAATGGAAGGCTTAAGATCCGAAAGCGTAAAGCACTTCCTTCATCCTTTTATAGCTTTGTTTTGACTCTTCTTGTTTGAGTTGTTTCTTCCTTGTTCTCCGGTTCATATTTTGAGCCGATTAGAACCGTGTTACATCTTTTGTCATTCGTGATTTAAAACAGATTTGAGTCATTCTTTTTGCTTGGAAATTCTAGTTCGCATTTTTGAGCATGTTTGAACCTTTAATTTCTATCCTAAACTATTTACCGATAAGCCAAGATTAAATAGTTTGGCAAACCGAATTCACTATCCTATCGTAAGAAAATTTAAAGCTAATTAGTCAAGGTTAAGCCGTTTGACTAACTAGAAGTGTGTTCTTCTGTGAGTGGCATTTGAGCTTGCACACTTTCGCATTTGTTTCTCTTTTTTGGTATGGGGTCGTACCTTTCTTTTGTTTTCACAATCATTTCCTCTTTTTCTCTTTTTTATTGTTTTTGTATTTTTTGAATTTTTTTATTTTTCTTCAAAGCAAAAAACAACAACTAACTACATGCTCAAAAATTGAGCTTTATTGACCTTCCTATCTAACCTATTCTAAACATGGAGTATTTACATATTCATATGATACAAAAGTGCCAATGGCAAACAACAGTGAGTAATGTCAAGAAGAAGAAGAAACTCCGGTCGCTTGTCGTGGGTATCCATAATATATTTAAAGATTAATCTTCAAAATAAAAACTATCGTTTAAGGTGACAAATTTTCATGTCTCCGGCTCTTGCAAAGGATTACCGCTTGATAATTTGAGCTAGTTGGGATTTCCACACACTCTTCCAAAGGATCAACAAAGAAAAGATGAAGGTTCTCTTCTTCTTTTTGGTCCTCCATGTCCGGTAGATTATCCGTCTCCAAGACTTTATCTTGAGGAGCATATCTTCGTAAAAGTTGCTTGGAAGCTTCATCATTCTTAACAGAAAAGGAAGAAGACTTTCCTTTGAGAAGATGGTATATCCTTAGTAGGACAATATTCTATTTTTTTCTCTTCCTCTTCTTCATCATCAACCGAACTCGGAGGACTCACCATATTTGGCAAGATTGTCCTCTTGTAGCCCCGGTAAGCTTTGGTTTAGTGGACTTACTCTATGAGGAGGTTATTATATTCTTGAGCAGGGGTATGTCTAATTGCTTCCTCTTTTTCAAGAGAAAGCTCCTCGATTTCAATGTTCAAAAATTTCTTTGTTTCTTTCCTCCTCATCCTTTGAGCCGAAAGTCCGCTCGAGTCCCAATCACATGGAAATTATTACCGATGATCTCAAATGAAGCAGAGCAAAGATCGAATGAATCTTGACTCACTTCTAGGCTTTGAAAACTTTCATCATCGCATCATAAATATTTTGCACCGGCTCATTACTTTTCAAGGAACTCATTTCCCTCCCATAACCGCTAATGATGATCCCGCAAAATTAATATTTGTTTGGGAAGCATCATCATCAGACAGATCAAAGTTAGAGAATCACGAATATAAGTAATACTACCAATCAAACATATTGGGTTATCAAAGTAGTCCTTCTTCATTCTGATCTACAAAAGAACTTTCTAAATTTGTACAACAAAGTTCTCTATGTGAATGGGCAAGAGTGTTTGTTTTGCGTAAAAGTTTCCAGAGAGCGAATGTTTATAAATAGTTTGATCTGTCTCTTTTTTCCGTCAAAGGGGAAGATGTTTCTATGTTCCTTCGAACAAGAGTACAAATGGGCTCGTCTCTTGTGAAGACCGATTTTGAGGCCGGATGTCTTCTTGAGCCTCAAACTTATAAGGGATGATGAATCAATATTTGAGTTTTCAGGATATCTCGAGGAAGGTTCTTATTTCGATTCATTCTCTCAACTTATTCATCTATGTTCTTAAAAATTTTCAATAGGATATTAAACTCATGAATGGTCGTTAAAAAGATCTTCGTGATGCATCTCTTTTCCAAAGCTCTCATTATCTATAATGTGTTGGGTGATGTTTTGTGATGGATCATAATATATTGCACCCAATGATAATGATGTAGTGTTTTCTTTATAGTTTTCATAGAACACATATTCAAGGTCTTTAAAGAAAACAAACTACTAGATCTTAAGCATTCATACCAATCCCTACCTTTTTCCTTCTAATGTTAACATGAACATTTTTCATTAGGCGCTCTTCATGCTATTCAACTTTCAACCTCCATACATGGATGTGAAATTTGATGAGATGTAATAAAGGGTCATCAAACTTTTCACCTTGAAAAATGTGTGTTGTCATCCCAATTCACCCGGGGCATCTTATGTGGAAACCCAGGGATATGATCTCTACTCATTGGGGCATATCTTCATTGTATTCTCGAATCATGTTTGTAAATCAAGAAAGAGGTCATCGTGTCTATTCTACCAGTCGGTCTTGTACCAAGGAGTCATTTGGTCTTTCGGGGAGTTTCAGAGTGTGGAGTCGCTGTGTGGAAAAAATTAATAAGGAGGTAAAATGCTTTATGGTTCCAACACCATATGTTTCTTGTAGAGCTGTAAGGTTTTCAAGAACTGAATTAGCTCTCAAGGGTGATCTGAAAATAGTTGATAATTTAATCCTAGGAGACTTCCTAAGAATACTTTCTGGGTTATCAACTATTTGTGGGTCAAAGGTCAGATAGCCTCTAGTGTGAATCTTTCTAGGAGCCACTATGTCGTGTTTTTTAGACCCAAATAAACAAGAAAAGTTCGACCAAGTATGACAGTTTCTTAAAAGGTCAACTAATCCGTTTACCCAAATTTTAATCCTACGGTCCTCTAACCGAGTTTCAATGATATTACAATGATAATTCTTCCCAAAGGAGTCTTGCATGTCCGTTCGTGATCAGGAGTCGCTATGGAATTTTTTAGCTCATTTGGAGGTAAAAGGTTTTATGGTCCACCACCATGTTTATCAATACCAATCCGAAATATTTTTAGGTTTTTCCGAGTTTCGTAGCTCGTATGGAAGACTAAAGAGTCTATAAAATCTCAAGCAAGCAACTATGAACTCAAAAGTCCCCGTCGAGTCGCCATGTAAATGTTAGAATCAGAATTAGCAAGATTGGAAAAGTCCAATCATTAAACAACATTATTTCAACCACTTTGGGATTCTAGGATTCCAGCTCCTCTCGAACCGGAGAGGGATCTCTCCAATAAGTGCAAAGATGGATTCATCTTTGAAGTTTGGGGTAATGATATTAGACTAATTATGAAGGCCGAGGGTTTGTTTTGTTTTTGGATGGTTGAGCATGATTACTGTTTGAGGTGGAAAGTACTAAATGCAAAGAGTTTCAAAGGTGTGAAGCCGCAAGCAACAACAAGCTTTGCCGTAGAAGATAGATAATTGAAGGTTTTTAGTCCATTGGGCTATGGAGCTAATAGGGTTTAATTGGAATAGCAAGAGGCAAGAGTGGTCCATGGGGCAAGTCATCTATGTCTAAGGATCTCTCCTCGAAGATTGATTTATGGAATGAAATGGTACAATAAGAAGGAGAATTAAATAGATGAAGAACAAAGAGTAGCCCAAGATCGTGCAAGTACTTCTAAACTAACTCGCTTTCGACATACACTTAAGAAAGACATAAAAGCAATCTAAGATCGTGAAAGTAATTCTAAACTAGCCCTCGCTTTTGATGCACTTTCAATAGAAAACATATAAAAACAGAGGGAAATTTGAAGGCAACCGTTGGAGTGTAAACTAGCTTAGCCCAAGCCCACCACAAATCCTCTCCTAGCTCGCTACTTGGTAACTTTCTAGACAAACACAAAGATGGCAAAGAATGGCCTAAGATCCGGGTAAGTACATTCAAATTCAGCTGCCAAACCTTTCAACACATTCCAAGGGAAACTTTCAAACAATTTTTGGGGATAGAACTAGGACCAGGGCATACCATATCTTCCTTAGTTCATCTCTACTTAACATGAAATGAAAATAACATCCAAGAAAAATATTCAGCTAAGACAATAAGACAAGGGAACGCCAGCATTCCTATGCTTAAACAGAATTAAATCATTCCTAAATAACACAGATTAGGAGAAAACATATAAATAAAGATTTTTAGTCAGAGAAGGGTACTGATATACAGTAGGTCCTAACTCTATGCATGTTGTTCTTTATAAGAGAAGATGAAACACAAAGGAAAATGAAACAAAATGACAAGTTACAATGAGAAAAACATCACCGTCAACATAGACCAAAGATCCCATAAATCACCTTGTATTGATGCTCCAAACTAGTTACAAGCCTTTTTAAGTCCAATGCTTTAGTTTAGCAATCATCTACTCATCTCAAATTTTCTAACTTATATATCATGCGTAGCTCCGAGAAGCGTTGGACACTATTTACAATCAGAAGTTTAAGCTCAAATATATTTCAAAGCTTTGGTAAATAACAATTTCTCATCTTCTATGGGCATTTATAGAAGAATGAGGAGGTGAGATCTCGATAAAAGATCTCCCAAGATAATTAATATACATTAATGACTTCTCGGCCTTCAGGCCTACTGGAGTATATTTACAGTGTTCTCACCGTATTAATGGATTTACATTTAAGATTAAGCTCGGCGGGGAGCTTTCGTTGACTTTTCGAGGCTCGTGTCATGTTGGAGTAACTCTGGGCAGATATTTTGCATTAAGTTCCTTTGCGTAATTTATTCTTCGTTCGTGTTGAGGCAAATATATGATTTTGCTCAATAACTGCCTCTCGTTGGAATGCTTTGAGTCACAAATGGCTTCGTGGTAGTCGGGAGGAATCAATTTGCCTCGTATGTGGCAGGGAGGCCTTTGTCTCGATAAACACCTATGATTTTCTTTAACCTGTTTTAATTTGGGGGATTAGGCTTTTGATAATCAATCTAGCCGTGATCCCCGCAAATCCGTCTTCAATCTTCTCTCGTCTCCGTTGTGTTCTATCTTCAACACCGAGACTCTTTAATTGTGATTTAAAATCACCGTGTCTTGTTGATGCTGTGCAGCCGCGGCAGGCTCATATGGCATCACTCATGAAACATTGATGAAACGTGGAGAATCAACCCGTGGATGGCTTTCTTAATGAATCGAAGGCATGAGAATCGTCATTCCTAAACTCTCGACTTTTCTTCATTTATAATGGAAAAACTACTGAAACACCCGCAAAACACTAAAACAATTAAGAAATCCTACGTTGTGGGTTTAACTACCGCAGAGGATGTGGGAGTGAGCGTAGCTATCGGATGGCAAAGATCCAATGGTGGAGATAAGCCAAGAGAAGGTAAAAAGGAGAGTGGAGGGAAGAATAAGATGGAATGATTTGGGATTGTTCGATCCGGACACGTGGATGGTCTAGATCCAACCTGAGGATCGAAATCGGGCAGAGAAACAATGTTTAAAGCGTTGGGCAAAAAACTTGCGATGCGATGTAATAGCGTGCCGTCGATCTAAGGATCGATCAATTCGGTGAGAAATGAATCTGAGGGGATGGCCGATCGGAGAGAACAAACAAACGACCCGATGAAACTTGTGATGCGATTGAAAGACCGACCGTCGATCCGCGTATCGTATCGATGGTGGAGATGCGTCGTGAGATCGCAATCGCAGGTTTCAAAGGGGAGCAATAGGAAGAGTCTTCAGAATTTTCTCGATGTGATAGGCGCCGGGACTTAAACTCTTAGTCCCGAGCGTAGGTTATATGAATGGAAAGCTGGCGAAGTGGTTATATATGGGACCCAATCGCATCTAAAGTTTGATGCAGTCTTTCAATCAACCCATTGTGAATTTCCATGCATTGTGCTTCTGTCTTTTAATCTAACCATTTTTATTTAAAAATCGTTGTATGGGCGTGTTAGACCAAAACTTTGGATAAAAGGGTTTATGTATTTATAAAGGAAAAAATGGATCAGAATGGATTTTTTTCAATGATTTTGTGCCCGATTGGAGGCCCACGTTACATGAAACGATAATACGATCTAGGAATATGTACATGGGCTTAATCGCATCAAAATTTTTTAAAACATGGAAACAAGACTTGCACACTTGGACTTTGCGATGCAATAAGTACTTCGTGGGTCTGAATTCGGTTCGACGGTGGGCACGTGGAGGGGAAGTGGTTTAAGACTTAGCCCAAGGGGCTTAAGCCTTTATGCAAAAATATGTATTTTTCATGAAAATTTTCAAGTTTTTCAATGGATTTGGGGGTTTTGGTATAGTTTAAAACTAAGTTTTAAAGTATGAAAACATAATTTTCATGAATGGAAGAAGAGGAATTATGAAGAATAGAGGAATTCTATGGAGAAAAAGGGGAGCAAATGAAGGTTAGCTTTAAGTGGAGGAAGGGGAAATGATGATTTTGCAGATGTTTCTTCTCATGAAATCCCAAGCACTTCGAGCATAAAATGGAGTCATGAATGAATATTTGGACAAGAGGTACAGAGGCCTTCCGCAGTCTTCAAGAGCCAACACTTTTTAGCAATAAAATTGCCCCTTGAAGGCTCCAAAAAGTCTTAGCCACCTTTTTCCATAACAAATTTATAGTGGCTAAAACGCCGAGAGGATCAAATCTTTCGAGGTGCAAACCTTTCCTCAAGTTTTGCACTCAAAATAGGTTTGCACCTCGAGAGAGATTTGATCCCTTCCGGGCGCATGATAAATCCGCAGTTAGATGAATCTAGGCCGGTATACAATAACATTTGAAATAGAAAAGGAAGATATGTTGGCCCCAAGAATAAAAAATTATAGTGCTCAAGCAAAAGGACACGGTGACCCAACAACAAAATCATTAGTGGTTTGAGAGACCTTTCTAATGGACACTTTACACCAAGATTTTTCATTAAAATAAACCAGAGAAACCGAGACATTACCCCTCAAACTGCAGAAAGAGAAGGAATTTAATTGAACTTCCATTTTATATATTATAAAACCTAGCGACCAAAAATAATTTTAATCTCAAAGAAGTAACAAAATGTTTTACTCTACCCATCACGTGGATGGAACAACAAAAAGCTACATTGATGTTTATGGAACAAACAAACAACTACATTGATGTTTGTTAAGAAAACTCGAAGAAAAAGGGGTTTTAGGACTTCCAACAACAAATCGTAGTCATAACTAAGTGAGGAGAGATTTCAAGTTATTATTAGTGATATATATATCTTGTAGGGTTTGGAGAAGAGAGATTCATTTTTTTTGGAAATGCTAGAAAGGCAACTAATATGCAATTGCAGATCCAATATTGATCCAACTAAAGCATTTGAAGGAACTAGCAACTTAGCAACAAAATGAGACGTTGAACTAGAGGAAAATGCCCAAGTTGGTGAGGGGAAGAAGGAAAAATTGGTTGGGTTACCATTGGGCATCTTGAAGGAGACAAAGAGATACACTAATAATGATGGTGTTGGGTCTAATGATTCAAACAAACCATTGTAGTGTAGGGCAACAAAAAGAACCTAGCACAAGCCATTTAATACATACACCTTGAGTAGTTTGTTCATTTCCTTGTTGCTTTAAATTTCAATTTCTATATCCTCCATCATACGTGATCATTGAATATTCGATAATTTGGCTTTATTTTAGACTTAAATAAAAACATGATAAATTTTGGAATCGAATGGCATATGGTGTATGGATGTTTCATTGAATATCATAATAGATGGATGCATAGCAACATGAAAAACAAAAACAAATGAGAAATCTCTTCTCGAAAATTTTTCATGATAACCTCAAGGTATACCGTAGAAAGTAAAGATATCCTACAAAGATTACAAAATCATGAGAGAAGAACTAGATGTAATCAACAAATACATCCTCGTAGACTCCGATTTTCCATGGGGACGCAATCCCTGTGGATTAGGACACGTTCCTACGTCTCGTCTTAAGGATGGGGGAAGGGTCAAGGACATCCTTTACTATCCCAAAAATGAAAGGGATGGCTCCCATACATCTCCCCGTCATCCTAAAAATAGAGGAAGTAGCTTCCCCATGTCCCTAGTATCCCGGGATAAAGGACGGTTGAGAACATCGCCTATTGCTCAAAAGAAAAATGGTTGGCTTTTGGGAAGTCTTGGTCCAAATTAGGATAGTCGAGACATCCCGGAACCCTACATGGAATGCACAGGAATCCCCCAACCAAATGAAAATTAATTAACATATGCTTCTCATCATATGCAACAAATTCTTCTACTTCCAAGGCATTCAAATGCATTCTATATTTTCACCCCCCAACTTGGCAAGGTCATGGGTGTATATTTATATATTTTCTAGCAACATTGATCTTATGAACAATGGGATCGGATGAGATTTCATGAAATAGTAACAAGAACTCAATCAAATAGTCAAAAAATTTATCATCCGTCGACACTATTTAAAATTAATCAAGCATGAAACACCCCTTTAGTGGCATCAGGTGTACATATAATATCCTAACGTCAGTTTGTGCTATCATATACGTTGCTCACAGACACTTAAAAAAGGGAACATTGAGTGACATTAGACTTCAAGGGATCAAAATACAATTGGACACAATTATAGTTTTATGCAAACAAGCAATTGATTTGTGAAATAAATATTGATTTTCAAAGTGATTTTATAAATTGGCAAGCATCCCAAAGAGAATTATGAGCTCTCTTGCTTGATGGAAAATAAAATCTATAAATATCTTCAAAGTTAAATCTATTGCATTAACCAAGGAACTTCTATTTCCGTTTTCCTTCTTTCTTCATGTGGTTAGAGTTACATATATCACATTATGGTAAACTCGTGTTCTTCCAATTTGGATTAAACTCGGAGTGGCCATTCCATCCTCATTTAAGCTAAACTAGTACATATATCAGTTACATAACTTTCATAAGTCTTTGTGTTTAAAATGTTAGAACACAGATTGGAATGTAATGTCTCATGTTTGTTTTACAGGTGGGTATTTAAAGATATTGGTCATATAGTGATGACTCTTGGAAACAAGGATATGGATTGATAATAACATCATTGCTCTCCATATAATTAACATTGTTAGTGCTCTTCCACAACTCCAATGATGTTAAGATATTAGGAAATTCACCATGATTTAAGCATTTGGAATTGGAAAGAGTAGGCTAGAAATCGAAAAAAAATTGACCATTTTCCATTATGAAAGTTCAAGAAACCCATCCAAAGTGAGTGATAGCAATAGCTTTGATCTAGCCAATGTAGATTTACTCTTTACCATTGGCAAAGCGATGGTCTATGGTAAAGAGTCATGGCTCACCACAACAATATATATTAGTGGAAATAATTTTAACTCAGTTTATTTGGAAAATAATGTGTTTATGCAACATATATCGCTATTCTCATTTTAATGATTTTATGTCTACATTCCTACAAGGAATGGAATTCTAATGATAGTTTATGTCTAATACTCTCATTTAAATTTATGTTCGAATTGTTTTAGGATGCTCATGAAGCGCGAGGTGTGCTTTTTGGGGAAGAATTGTGTCTAGTTGTCTTGTTAATTTTTTGAGGCTTCAATTAACTTTCGACCTGGTGATTCTTACATCCATAGAGATTACTTTTTCTTTGACTTCGAGGGTATACATTTTACTTGTTTCTATAATAATTTTGGTGGTACGTTGCTATGTATTTTGAATATTAAATTCAAATTGGTCTTGCAAAAAATATGAATTTAGCTTGGTATTTTTTTCTCTTCAAAGGTATTTTTATTATTTTTAACATTGTAAATTCACCGGTTAAGGATAGAATCAACATCCATACTCTAAATTTCAGTTTAATTTGTTAAGTGTACAAAATTTCCTTTTAGCACCTATATTACTATATGTGACAAGAATTTTGTCATCTTTTAAAGGTTTCATTGTATCCTACTTTTTAATTGCACAAGGTTGTTTTTTCGATTCTTGACTAAATAAAAAATTTCACTTTGTCGTATAAGGGGAAGTAACTATTATGACATGGGATTGCTCCTATTAGTGAAAAATAGTGGGCAATTTTGTAAGCTTATAATTGTTGATGGACAAGTTGTCTCTAAATCGCTAGTCTTATCAAGTCAAGCAAGCAAAAAATATTGAAGAAACAAAAAAGTAACTTAACTTCACATGACATATGCTAAGTAACTCCTAAGTTTCAGAACCGCACCTAATTACCCTAGGTTGTGTCGTGCCTACCCACAACCTTGAGTTGTAAGGTTAAAGAATCTTGGAATCCCATGTTGCAAGGCCGCCGACTTGCAATTCCTACTTCTGTTAAATTGATGTTCCCCGCAAGCCAAATGTTTTTGTCTAGTTGAATCCACAACTAATGAGAAACATTGCAAAGCATGGAAGGTCCATTAGAAAAAATTGGATAATCTCAATTCAAGCTTGTGGAAAATTGTTGACCCATCCATAGTGACACAAACCAACAAGATCTTCTTAATTCACAAAAACAAAGATGTAAAATATGATTTACGCAAACAAACAAAGCTCCATTCAGGTAAAAAAATGAAAAGAAACTCAATGTCCTCTCTCCTATTGATAATGGAGTAATAGCTACATATGGATTTTCCATACAAACATCAGAAAAAATTATTAAGTCTATGTAACGAGCAATGTTCCTCTACCTCGTAGGAATGCTCTCGATACTAGATGGAACACACAAAGCTCAAAGAATAAACAAAAATACATATATTTTTTATTAATGAATGAAGGATGATTGCTACGAATGAGGGCTTAGGGTTAAATATATCCCAAGATCCATTACATGAGGGGCATGATCTTTGACGCAAATGGAGTTAATTAAGTTAATAGAATAATTTTAGACATAGAAGTCTAAATCAAACCGCAGTGCCTTGATCACAAACCAAAAATGGTCGAGCACCGACAAGCTACAACTCCGTCGATAATGTTATATTAATAATTGGCATGAAATTTCCAAATAAAGAAGTTGATAGGTGGATATTTTACATAATGTCTATCAAAGATATACGTTTGAGTTAATGATTGATAATGCTTCTAGTCATCTTTGGAAAAAAGAGAGCATACATGGGGTTTTAAATATTAGGATAAATGTGTAGTGGAAGCTAAGGCCTCAATGTGCAAGTGGAAGATGACACCTCTAATTGGAGCAATCATGTGGGAATGGATTGCTTAATCAGAGGATTTCGCTGTATCCACTCTTCCAACAACACCACCAACTTCCCTTTCGCAACACAATGAATACCCATAGGAATTGAAAATGGGAAACATGTAGTTAAGAGTGTTATAATCATCACTATGGATTACCAAAATCGTATAATATTAAGGCATAAAACAAAGTATACACAATTTCATCGTCCCTAATCCTTGAATAAATCACAAGTGACTCCATATTTTTAACTTAGATGTCTTGTGTTCTCCATTGATTTTAGGCAAGGAGTATGGTAGACTGAAAGAGCCGGTGATGGTGCGAATCTAGAACTACTTCCAATGCTAGTTATATCGACAAAGAAACAAATGCCTTTTTTGCAAAACACTGTTGGGGAAGAAGAAACTACAATGTCATTATTATGACTCGAACTATTTTTATTGTTTTGGTTGTCTCTTTGAACTCGCATTCTCATCCATGGTTAGTAACACCATTCATAAATGGTGAAGTCCCGAAGAAGCATTCTCGCACTCGCTAGTAGATTGGAGAACCCTCTTCTAACAAGCCACCTACCGGACTATGGCATGTAATGGGTATCCAATTGTTGTAGTGGTGATGCCTCTCCTCCTCATTCATTATGTTGCCTACTCCAAAACCCATATGAGTATAACCATCATCATGGTCTCTACACATAGATAATTTTTAGAGGGGAAAATGATAACTTGCCACAAGGGGTGCTTGAATTTGTTGCAGAAAAATATGAGGATGTCATTGGAATTGAAATGGAGAGTTTTATGGATGAACTTATGTTTGATCGACATTCCTCAAAATCTAACCATGAAAGTGTGGATGCATCACAAGATCGAGGCCAATCATCAAAAGAATGTCTCAGGGGTTGACCTTGTCCTTCACTCACACGACCCACATTTCTTGACTCTACAACACTGAAGCTTGAGTTTATGAATGAATGTTTTTGCTCCATCTGTCGACTTGCATCTGACATGAGATTAAAGTCTTGGCAAAAAAGTGTTCTTAATTAAGGGTAATTGTACTACATAAAAGAACCATTTTGTTATGTCTTAACCTGTGAGATTTTAGATGTCATACTTGAATGCCAACTATTGTTGTTCAATGATGAAATTATGGAATCCTAACCAAGTTCTTCGTGTGATTCCGACACTTGGTTCCGATGCTTTTGACCAAATGCTGAAATTTCCCCCAAATTTTTTTCCATCCCGCTCGAAACCATCGCTATACCAACGTTTATAGAAAAGTGTCGCAATACCGACACTTAGACAAAGTGTCACAATTGCGACGTTTGGAGGAAGACGTCACAATTGCGACACTATGGCCCAAAAAGCGTCACTACTGCGACGGGCCGGCCTCCAAACGTCGCAAGTACGACACAATGTCTAAGTGTCGCAATTGCGACGTTTGGAGGCAAATTTCCGTCCTGCAGAGCGACGCTTTTTCCGCCGTCTAGAGAACACACTTATATGTGCGCTACATAAAAATACGAAACTTATATGCGCGCTACATAAAATATGAAACTTATATGCACGCTACATAAAAATACGAAACTTAAATGCGCGCTACATAAAAATACAAAACTTATATGCGCGCTACATAAAAATGATTTTATTGTTTCATATCCATCGCAATGGCTACATTAACGTCTGATATCACGCGCGCATTCACCCTCCGCCCGGGTGCACGGAATATTTCCGCCCTCGCATTCGCCTCTCGCCCCGCAGAACAATATTTGTCCCTCGATTTTCCCCTCACTCTCTTTAGAATCGCATTCGCCCTCGCCCTTGCAAAATGGTAAGTTCTTATCAGCAGCCCTTCCTCCTATAGTAGGGTTGACTCTATTTGGGTTTTTTCGTCAATTCCATTGATCGTGTTAGGCTATGTGGTTCTCTTCGTATGTCAAGAATCAAGATTCAATACCCTCGATTATCTTCATCACCCAATACAAGATTTAAATTTTTCCCAAAGAAACGCTTATTAATTTGGCGCGTACCCATTATTTCTCCCCGCTTTAAAAACCCTACATTTAAATGAAAACAAGCATTGTATTTCAACTACAAAAAAATCTATTAGTGTTCAAATGTACATGTGTACTACATTAACGTATGATATCACGCGCGCATTTCTCCGCCCTCCGCTCTGGCACGTTGATTCGCCCCGAGCTCGTTAAACAACATCGCGTCTCTCGCCTACCGAAAGATTCGGCCCCGCCTGCAAAATGGTAAGTTCTTACTCGCAGCCCTTCCTCCATAGTAGGGTTGACTCTATTTGGGTTTTTTTTGTCAATTTCATTGGATTGTGTTAGTTGTAGGGTTCTCTCTAGATGTCAAGAATCAAGATTAAATACCCTCTATTATCTTCACTCACCCAATACAAGATTTCCAAATTTTTCCCAAAGAAACGCTTATTAATTTGGCAACCATTATTTCTCCTCGCTTTAAAAACCCTATATTTAAATGAAAACAAGCATTGCATTTTAACTACAAAAATCTATTAGTGTTCAAATGTACATGTGTGCATCACTTGTGTAGGGTATTCCTTTTCCACTTTCACATTATCCAAGAATGTAGCAAGATAGTTCATATTTTTTGTAGATTTAGATTATCTCAAAAGGAAAGGTAAATTATTTCATGGAAAAAGAAGGTTTTCCCTTGGCAAGTTGTTTGGACTTACGTGGAAAAATTTATGGTATGCCTTCATATTATATAGTTTAAATTTGAATTAATAGATTATTCTAAGCATAAAATATAATACCTATGTGATATCCTTCATCACTAATTAAAATTATAGGGTTTCCAATTTCCTAGACTCTAACTCATCCGATGCTAAATTCTAGGTTCTCATTGGTGGATCACTCTTCCATTGATTTCCTTCTCTCCGGATCTTATTACATTTAAAAGTCATCAATGATACATATATTATTTCAGTATCCCAAAAGGCTTATAGTAGAACATATTGTAAAGCCACACTTGAGGATTCTTTTTTAGAAACGCAACGCTGCCTATGCTATCGAGTTATATACCAAGCAACTTGTCCCAATAACCACATCATATAGGCTCCAACCAGTTTGAACTTGTTGTACTACAGTATATGAAGTTGTGTGATGATTCCATATCACAAAGTTCATTATGGGGGACAGGGTGCTAAGACACATAATGATAGTTATTATGTTAACATTACTAGAAACATTTTCGAAATTATCCATGCTATCAAGATGTCAAAATTCCAGGCATTAGGTGTCAATAATCGTAGCTAATAGATAATAATAATAATATAAAAAAATCACAACTTTATTCTTGAAATATGATTGTTATACATTGGTAACCTCCTCAAGCCATGAGTTACTATCACCCAAAGACTCAGAAACAAACCTTAAAAATATAAATTAAACCAACATGAGAATCCAACTATGGTTGACAAAATCATGCCATAACTCGGCATTTTGAAACCCAAATTTGAATCCATCATAAGTAATAAAATGCAAACTCGTATGGATTTTCAATGCATGTTTGCATGCACTTATTCTCTCGTCTAGATATCATTTTTTAAATGGAACCATTAGTCAAGCCCACAAATTTTTATGTGAAAAAATTTCAGCTCTATTTGAGCTCTTTTTTGCTCCACCACCTCCATAAACATATGCAAACATATATCACAATCTTGGAATTCCATTACATATGTATAAAGCAATGTTCCATAATCATGCCCCATCACCAATTTAAGAAATTTCCATTTAATATCAAATTATGGAGAACTTTTTGCCGCAACATTTGGCTCAAAATCGTGGACCATCTTCCGTATGAGGTGAATGAGAACTATAGATATTTGAAGAAGTAGATTAGTACCCTTTTCTCCCGCCCATGGAGTCATATACAGTCATCCATCAAAAAATTGTCTTGTTCATTCTCACCTTGAAAGTTGCAAAAAATCATGCCCTAATTGAAACGACACTAAATTTGAAAGATATAATAAAAATAAAAGCTAGAAGTGCCCTATTAATACAAAGGGAAAATGTATGGGACTAAATCATGCATTTGATTTCCAGGGAAACATGCGCATGAAGAGAAAAAGTGCAAACACTAATGGAAAAATCCACATGCCACTTATGAAAACTACACCGAAAGGTCAAAAAATACTTAAGGCCTTAACTTAATTTGAATCCAAAAATGACAAAATGATTAGTGAAAACACGAGAATGGTGTGGGTGAACAACATGATTAAAGAGTGAAGATACCTTTCCCCAAGATGCCTTTGTCACCGTTGTTGTATGAAAACATGTTTTCCTTTCCCTTTATACATGCAAGTGAATGCATTATAGGTATGGTGTTTTCCCGTAATAGGAGAAGCCTACTTAAATATATCATTCGTGGAGTGAATATTTCCTTGACCTTTAACCTCATGTAAACTTATCACCGAATTTGATGTTGGGATGGGATTGTAAAGATAACAATCTTCATTCCTTCACAAACTAGATTCCTTCCTGAGTTAGGAGTATTGAATCAAAGTTGTAGTTTCTAACTTCTTGTATTGGTTCATCAATCTTGAAATCTTCGCATATCGCATGTCTGCTTGCTTCATGTTTGAATTGCAATTTTGCATCATATCAGCATAACAGGAAATTGTAATCATGATTATTATTACTTTATGGATCCGTTAAGTTACTTTAAGTTTGTACTGTTTAGTGTGAAATTATTTCTAGTGTGCCCTCTACTGTGAAAGAATGCCAAGGACTCGAGAACCCTAGTTTTTAAATGGTATTATTTCTTATACCCAAAAACCCCTCAACATCACTTCTTATTAGTTCTTAACAATAGTGTTAAACAATTTGAGAATTGATATAGCAAAATCTCGCACTTCAAGATAAAGACCCAAAGCTAAAGTGTGTGATACCATGTAATCAGTAGCCCTATCATTACCTCACCAACCTCTTTCACTTCGCTAGCCGTCCTCCAACTCAAGGGGGTTCTCCCTAGTAGACGTTAGGGATCTAATGGCCCAACCAAACCAAGTCAAGAGCCCCCTAACTCTCTATGTTTACTACTATCAATCAAAATATTGAATAATAGGGTCGACATGCATCCTAAGATAAAATTGCCAGGGTATTTTTTGGTAATTTCAAGGAAAGTCCCCAAACACATATAATCAAGGAATTATAACGTGATTTCAAACATTAAATATCAACAAAATCATTTAAAGGACATTGAAAGGAAAAAGGTGATGGAAGATAGAAAGTACTACTTAAATGCTCTAAGGATTTTTCAATAAGCCACTCCAAAAGCTTCACTTCAAGGCCCTTCAAGATCGTTCAACAATGCTATACCATCACTTTCAACAATGTTGCTCCAAAAATATCCTCAAGGTCTTCACAACAAGTTTACTAGTTGCTCCAACAATATATTCAATAAGGTCTTCATTTTCAACTCGTCTCTGCTTGAGTGCCTTAATGTGCAATGACATGTTTTCCAGATCGAATTCAATGCAAGGCATATTTGAAACTCTAACTCTGTCTTCCGATGTCTTATTAGAAATTATTTCAGTTTTCATTTTGTGTTTTCAAGTTAGATATTGTTTTCAAGTTTTTACATTTATAATTTTATTGCAATGTGGAAGAATGATCATAAAGTAGCAGCAGAACAACCCGAGACTAGATGAGATCGTGGAAAGAGGCCACGAAGAACATGTAAAAGTTGCCGCATTGCTCTATCTTTCGGTATTTTTAGTTATTTACATAATTGAAATAATATTAATTTTGTTCAAATATGCGTACACCTAGCCATGGTACGCCCGATGATTCCCTCTTTGAGGAAGAGCTTTCTTCATCCCTATCTCCAAACGTTGTTCTTGTTGCAAAAAAAGGCACGAGATGCAAGGTCTTAATTTAATACTTGGATAGACGCGCCTCAAACACTCGAAATAGAAGAGAGGATAGAACATCTTATGAGCGCTCTAGATAGATAATGTAATAATAAAAAGTCAAAAGGATGTTCTCACATGAGATGAATTTGGTGATAGTTTGATTTTTTAATTTTTTACATTGACTAAACTAACAAAAAAGTTCTTTTGTATGTAGCATTTTCTCGCACTCGTCGAACCCTGTTGGTGGTAGTGGGACACAAAGGCAAGAGATTGCCCAACAACCTCTCGTACACCTTCTACTCCTTTAGGTGCCACCAAGAAACACACCCTACCCGTACACCCAACCAACCGCCGAACGTGTTGGCAATGATGAGGCTAATATGGCCAACTACATTATCAAGGTCGTGAGCTACACGTGCTCTACCTCCACAGGACCATTAATGGCATGTTGTTGGTGAACGATGAAGGTGTCCCTATAAAAGCATGTACAACTCCCAAGTAAATTTCAATATTTTAACTATTTCATGTACTTTATCTAAAACATATTTATCATGATTTTTTTATTTTTTAAATTAATGATAATATCTTCTTTCTTTTTTTTCTTTTTTCTTTTTTCCCCGTGTAGGAAACAATGAGTTCTAAGGTGTTTCGGAGAGCCATGGCTGGGTAATTTTTGGCCCAACCACGATAGGGTGGAATTCTGCACCTAACCTCGAAAAAAGAACTTCTAGATTATCTAGAAGCCCTTTTTGGGGTTGGCACATTTGGATGTAATGGGGGCCGTGGCTCCTGGGAGTTTTAAAATATTTGAACATACCAGGGACACCTCCATAGACGCAATTGAAATTTAACCCTAGATATGAGCCGTGGCCCTCTCTAGCCCAGAGTGAGTGGAGAGCACTCATCCATGACGGAAAAGAGAAAAGGGCAAAGAAAGAAGGAAATGCCAACTAGAACCTCCTGCAAGGTAACATAACTTTAATTCAATAGCTTTAATTTTCTCTATGTCTAAAATAAAAGTGTGCTACATCATATTTGACTTCAATTTTGTTGATTCTAGGTTGCCTGACACCTCAAAGGCAACCAAAGCTAGGATTGAGAAAAAGGGCCATCACAAGCTAGGCCAGGGCGGCTATTTGAAATTAGCTGCAAGAATTGTAATTAAGTAGCTAAACATCTTATAATTAATTGTATCGCCTTCCAACATTTTTGTAATCCTATAAAATATGATTAAAAATACATAATCATATGTAATGTAGGGTGATGACTTCTAATTTAAACTACAAAGGAAGATAAAAAATATTGCTTCCCATTTTGGCTATCAAGTCAGAAGCTGAACTGCCGTAGAAGCTTGGGGCAGTCCCAAGATCCGTGACGTTCGATAAGGTAAAACATTAACCTTTCAATATGTTTGTTTTCTTCCATAAATTTAATGTCTAACAACTTTGTTTAAATCGTGGAGCAAGACTACCGACGAGGCAAATAACCCGCCTTTAGAGCCGATGTAGATGATCCCTCACGTGCAACCCGATCATTGTAGTGGGGACCACGCCTCGACAATGCTACTATCATCGCTGAGGGCCGTGACTCGTACTCTCAATTTCCATTTATAATTTTTTCTAATTATACCCTCGATGGTTTTCCTTATAACGTTTTTTGTTTAAATGACGCAGAATGTTTCCCTTGAGGATCTTACCACCGCAGAGGAAGACAGGCAACAATTCCAATTTACCTACAACTCGGTGCAATTCGTGTAAATAATCTCATTGCATTTTTTTTATTAATATTACCAAACTAGTTCAATGATATTTAAAAATCGACAATTAAAATTTAATATTATTCATTTTTATGCGATACCCCGTCACCGGATGAGACCCCGTACATCGTGACTACGCAACTAGGTCAAGGCGACAACCGGTGCACTGTAAATAATCTCATTGCAATTTTTTTAATTAATATTACCGAACTAAACGAATGATATTTAAAAACTGAAAATTAAAATTTAATATTATCTCGTTTTTGTAGGCGATGCCCCCGTCACCGGATGAGACCGTAAATCGTGACTACGCAACTAGGTCGTTGTGCGGGTCGAAAGGCACGAAATAGGAGCAAGAGCATGATGATATTGATGATGTAATTAGGAGCTTTAGAAATAGGAAGAAGAAAAAGAAAATTCTCGATAATGTAAAATATTGTATTATTATAAGACAAACGTTACCATACCCCTTTGAACGTTTTTGCGTTATATAAAAAACTCATTTATCATACTATTTTTATGTCAAGCATTAATTGCAATGTTTCCTTGCTTAATTTTTGTTGAATTGTTTTTTTATTAGTTATTGAATATTTTTTTTATGCTCATGAAAGTAAAAAATGAAAATATAGATTGGGTATCGGGGAATTGAGAGTGATGTGAGCGGGGCAAGGGCCATAAGAGCTTCCACCTTCACGTGGTTGGCCCCAGTAGGAGAACAATTTATTGGAGCGATTTGGAGCAACCTCCTCGATCCAAACGTAGCAACAAAAAAGTCACCGTTGACTTAGTTGCTACTCTTTTAGATCGTGGGAGGCTTGTTCCAAGTTCATGCGACTCCAATAAATTGTTCTTGAAATGAAGAGGAGCTTATTCATGTATGTTTTGACATTTTCAACATATGTTCTAACATTATCATAAAGAATGCATCTTAGAGTAAAAATACTACATCAATTACTTGTATTTATTGTATAGATAATGATGGATTTTGATTGACTCGCGTTATGTGTACAAATCCTCTTGCATCATGAGCAATACAACTTGTCAACCAGGGTCATGTCCGTGGATATTTTTGTCAGGTGTTTCGACTGTGTTCGTAATGTCACATTTTGTAAGTTCCTTTACGCTCATAATTCAATATTAAGCTTGTTCATGATTATTATCTAGGTTTTTTGTATGTGTTTTTTCATCTATTCGATTGTAAGCAACTCGCATGTTTCATGTTGTTCACTATGATTTCTCCCATTACCACCTCAGGATGAATCTAAATTTATTGTTACATAGGTTACTTTATCGTTACTATGATTTCTCCATTTACGATTTCATAGGTTACATCATGTAAAGTTGTCAATCTCAAAGGTGATGAGCTTTAGTTCTCCAGATTTGGGGCTTTTTCCGATATTTTCTCCTCATGTCATTCCCGCATCACCTCGTTGTTTGAGCATGCCAATTTTCTACTACTTGTACCAATTGGCACATGTCAATCTCTCGAGTGGTGCCACATTTCACCTATTTTCAAATGAGATTTTAGGGTTTCTCTAACATAGCTTCGTAACCGATTCAAGGCTCGCTCGAATATTGTCACATAATACTCATGGTTTGGATTGATGAGTTATTGAAACTTCGAATGGTTGGTTGATTCATAAGAACCACCCATATAGTCATCTTGAGATATTTCAGAAGTTTTCTCAAGCCTTTTTTCACCGTTTCTAGTGGGGGATGGTGTGGGGTGATCCATCAATACCGGGTGTTTCTATAGTAGGGAATTTGTTTTTTGGGATATAAAGGAGCATTTGATGTAGATATCCCATTGGATGAATTCATAGATGGGCACGAGAGGTCAAGAATTTAAATTAAAAAATATGCAACCTCTAGCATGGCAACCCGAAGGCCGCGAGAGACACCGGTTAAAGATTGTTTTTAGCCGGCCTTAATATAGTCGGATTTCTTTCTATTATCTTAATGCAAATATATATTCGGTCTCATTAAAATGAGGATTGTGGTTGTATTTCTCTTTGGTTGTTTCTCTTTTAATGCTCCGTGTTGCCAAAAGTTGCGATAGTTGTTTAGTTTGCCCGTTAGCAACTTAAAAGTGGTTTTTAGCAATGGGAGTCATGTTTTTTAAGGTTCATACTAATATGAAGATCTTGTAATTCTATATTCAACATAAGAGAAGATGGCCTCTCGCTTTGGGCGTATGACAACAATTGCCACATCATCCTCATTGGGTAAACAATGGAAAGGGGAAGAAGTTGGGTGCAATGTTTGATAATTATGGTAGACAATTGTCTTCTCTTCTTTCAGCTTTTTCACCCATTTCCTTTAATCGCTCAAGGTAAGAGGGACTCGAGATTACGCGACAGAGAAGGTAGTTAATACAAGAGCTATGGAAAAGGAGTTTCTTACTTCAACAAGGATGGATTAGTGACAAAAAAAATTGCAGTCGAGAAAAAAATTATGTTTAAAGGAAGGTCACCTTCTACGTGAAACTTCACCGCAAAGGGGATCTTTCCTTGTCCACTTATATTCGATTTTAATGTGTTATTTTAATTTTTTATGGAGGGTTGTTTTGGCATATGGTCTCACATTCAATTGCACACTTACCGAAAGCATTGTCAATTTGTCTTGCAAGCTGGTGAACAAAGTTGTTGATCTTGTTGGAGTCACCCTTGGGGCGAAGGGAAAAATGTTGTCTTGGAGAGCAAGCATGGTTCTCTCGAAAATAGTTAATGATGGTGAGCGTAGCTAAAGAGGTAATTTGTAGATGTGTGCTCTCGATTTCTTTTTAACGTTGTATTAGTTCCCCCTCTTAAATGTCTTAGATTTGGTTGGCATAATTCTGAAAACTCAAAGGTGAAAGGAAACATATTTGTTACCCAAAGGTCTACTTGGCCTATGGACTAGCCACATTAGAGTAATGCATAAAGCTTTTCAACAATAAAAAGGAAAGGGTTATGGCCGAGTCAAATTTTATTGTTATTGACAAAGGTAATGAAATGTATCTCAATGCTATGGTTTTGGCCTTTTTATTGGTTGAATTAGAGTGGACCCAATTGAAAATATTGGGGGCCAAGTAGGTCAGGTTTTCCTTTGCCGATGGTTTGGTGTATCTAACTGAATTAGTTGCCTAAAGTATTTTGCTGCAAACTCCTTTCATTTTTGATACAAGACAATTTGTGGAATACATTTGATTGTGTGGTTCATGATCTACAACATTTTGTAGTTATTTAGTCTTATGGCCGAGGTAATTTTATTATGAAGAGTTTGATGCAATATTGTCATTTAACTTTACCTAGTAAGAGCATGTTGAGAAGTTTCTTGTGAAACATTTGGTATTCAAAATGAGATACTTGATCCTATACTAAAGATCATGCACTTGACTTCAAAAATTCATATTCAAAGTGTGCCGTAAAATTCTTGAAAAATTTCAAATATTTATGTTGTTTTTAACCATTGTCTTTTTCATGTATTGGATGATGAAAATGTGAAAAATACGTTGGTATGAAACCAATCCGGTGAATAATTTTAAAGAAACAACCACTTCCAAGACATGATTTAGAAGTAGAACATATGTACTTATGAAGCATAGAAAGATATCCTCGATGCATTGTCAATGTTTGGCTAGGGTTATTTTTGGAGAAAATAACTCCTTATTCCTAGAATAGTGATCTTCAATACAAGTAAATGCCAGAGAAGAGAGATCATCGTGTGACACAACAAAACCGAAATTGGACCCTAAGGAGAGCCGTGTGTCTACAATCGCTCCGTCAATATTTTCCCTTGGTTGACCCCGTTCTTTTCCTCTAGCCTTAGTCTTAATTGACTTCTTCTTTCTTCGGGTTTATTTATCAAATTCGTAGAAATTCGTAGAATTTGATAAATAAATAATATCCACAATGCTTGGAATTTAATTTATATTCCTCACTTTATATTATCTCCAAGCCTTATAACCAATGTTTAACTTTCAACACTTTGTATTTATACTCCACGTTTATTTTTAAATAAATAACTTGTAATGAACTTTCGGCTCTATATTTCACCACCCAGCCTTACAACAATCACCTCCCGTACTTATGCTAATTATCCGCCAATCGTTTAATTAAACAATTTCATTATACTCCGGCCCCACCTATATATATCAATAACCAATCAAACACTCATATCGTACCCGGCTATCCTCTCGCACACCTTATTAACCTCTGGCAAGTTCAACATGCGACCACCGTCCGATGGCCCTTCTCCAAATCAATGAATCTTGGCAATTTCGCTCATTTCAACAACATCGCGGCCTTAACGTGCGATGGCGCAAAGTTAAAACGGTGGTTTTCTGGGTCACTTCGCCATGTGTCGCATTCCCTACAATCGCTCGGCAACAGGGAAATACCGGGCTTACCCGCAAAGCGTGCGATATGGGCAACCCGCTTTTGTGATTCCGCTCATGGTTTCGTACGGTGGCTCGACTCACTTCGGTGCAATTCTAGTTCCGCTATCCTTTTGTTTGTTAACTCATGTCCAATCCTCGTCGTGTTCCGCTATCCTATTGTCATTTTTTCCATTATGGCAAGCTTCTTCTAGCCACCTAGGAATAGAAAAATGTAATTGGATATAAATTTGAGGCCTCTATTTTAGAAAGAGCATCATGTACTAAATTTTCCTTACCCTTTTTTGCAGATTATCTCAAAATTAAACTTTGCATTTTTTCTCCTCATTTTTGTTAATCTTCCAATGAAATCCATAGCTTCAAAAAATACTTTATGCTATCATGGTACATCTTGACTTTAAAGTACCTCCCAATGATATATTATCCCCATTTTTATCGTATGCAATATCGCTTCCATTTATTTTTCATATGTAGATTTCACCAAATATTTTCTTTGAATTCCTTTCTTTTAAAAGCCAATGATATCCCTTATCGTGTTAATGTTACGTAAATTCCTTTTTCCTAGTGCCTCACACTCTACTATGAATGTTTTACCAAAAGTAGGTGCAACCGATGTTGGTGTAGAAGACATGGCATTCATTAAAAGAGAGAATGCCAAAGTAGCCTCATCATTCCATATAAATGATATTTTCTTCAAGAGATATGTGGAGTGGACTTGAAATGCATGCATAATTTTTAACAAATGATCAATAATATCATGTAAGTCTAAAAATCTTCTAAGAACCTTGATTTTTCTTAGGAATAGGTCATTTTGTAATAGCTTGCATCTTTGAGGCTCCAACTTCCTCCTCCTTCCTTTAAAAAAATATGAACCAAATACTCGAATTCTTATTTCCCAAAAGCACATTTGGATATTTTTACATAAAAATGATTGTTCTCAATAATTTATATAACTTTTCCACATGTTTATGGTATTCCCATGATTTATTATAAATATGTGTATTATCAAATAAAACCAACACAAATTTTATAAGATGGGATCAAACAAAATTGTTCTTAAGTCGAGTCTGCCGGACTTCAAACGTTAATAAACCATAATTCAAACCAAATTCGCGTTCCAAAAATAGCCTCGTTGACGTCGCGCTCAATTTTGTGACGCGAAACCAAATGAATTCCACCCTAATCTTTTTCGGTCCGAAGTTGGGCCGGCGTGACGAGGGAGAGGCTGTGACGCGAATTTCTTATCAAATTCGCCCTAATCTTTTCGGGTCCGGATTTCCATTGTTGGGAAGCTTCGCCCAACAAAGATCTGCTCCAATCAATTTCGCCATCGCAACTCAATAAAACTTGCCCTACTCCTTGCCATGGGTGCATTCGATGGCGTTTAAGGTGATGGGACATGGATGTGGCGATTTCATATCAATCGCATTAATATTTAACCTATTCAATTAAGTTCCAAGGTTTTCACATCAAATCGCACAAATTTTTAACACCGTTCAAGATCGACCTCCACTCCCGTTAGTGATTCTGCCTCAATATGATCCCAGTTTTCCCCGCTCTCATTAATGATTAGAGATTAATTATGACGAGCGTCCTTCGATTCCATTGCATTGATAAAATGGCATTTCGCTATGGTTTTTCGTACGAGCCGCTCGTTGGGTTACACCGCTCGCTCACCGTGACAAGAAGGAGAAGTGGCCAATCGAACCGTTGCATAGACCCGTCGCATATCTTCATTTCTCTCGTCTGGTCCTTGTCTCCGTCTTCTCCTCGTTTCTTGGAATTCTCGCTTCTCCGTCTCCTCTTGTGCCCACCGCTAGTGAGACCGCACCCATGGTGCCTCGCGTGCCAAAGAATGCGTTGCCGCAGGGGGAGCACTAGAGGTCAACTCCTCCGCGTGCTCCCTCCAACCCCTCAACCGAGTTGTCTTCCGGCCACTCCGTTGATTATGCAAGGTGTCGCTATCCATACTAGGAGGCGGTGGCCTTGTTGTAGGATCTCGCCACCGTATGGATTCCCCTCGCTCCTCGTTTCCACCGCTAGTTCACCTTCTCCCCCACGACGCGCACCGTGCAATTTTCCTTTAATTTCTCTCTCTCAACCGCCCACGAATTGCGCCCGCCCACCGTGGTTTTTCTCCGCGAGGAGGCCCAAACAGAGGAAGAACGTGAATCTCTGCCGTGGGTCTAAGCCCTGGAAAAAGCCGGTCGCATTTGGGCCTTCGTGAGGGAGCCGTGGCATGAATGTGGAGGTAGTACCGCGACCCCTGACCTTCCGAAGGATGGTGTCAATCGTCGAGGAGCCGAGGGAGGTTTGGTTAATTTGTTTTTCTTTTGCTTCGCGACCCACTTAATTGGGCCGCTTTTAGATTATTTTTAATTATAGTCGGGACCTTGTAATATTTTTGAATTCGTAAATTAAACGTTCAAGATCGGTTTCCTCGTATGAGGGTAGTCTTCTTAATTTTTTGATTTTTTGATGACAAATTTGCCATGAGTCCGGGCAATGATTTTGACTTTGCAGTAATTTTATTCCCAATGTTAATAGCTTTAATTAGATGTTGCCCCGTTTCTATTTTAAACCCGTTTTTGAAAATGGCGCAGCCATGTTTATATGGTCTACGTATTATACTCTTTCTTTCAGATATCTATTATGAACCCTATATGAATTGTGGTGGATGTTGTAGCAAAGCTACTAATGGAAACAAGCGAGCCCGAACCTTACATCTCGGATGCAACGTATGGTTACCAATTTTTGGACCCAAACGAGCTCGACCTTACAAGCAGCTTGCCTTCGTATGGTTATCACACTCCTCACATGATTAGCGTTTTTCTCTGCTCAAGGATTTGGGTACTTTAATTTGTATTTGGAACAATGGACGTTGGTACTCTATCTATTGCTTTACTATTCTACATACATACTGCTATTTCACTTTCTTATAGATGCCTCGTGCATATTTGGATGCTTTCTTAGATTTGTCGATAATCTCCATGTGGACCGTTATCGTATTTTATATCATGTCCGTATGTGACATGGGGTATTTTTCTATCATTGTCTCGGGTGGGACTTCCACTCTTCGGGTGGATATTCGTGTTCCAATCTTCGTATGTGAAAATGTAGTTGACTTCATGGACTGCTTTTACTTCATATAATATATTCAAAACAACGTTTTTTCTCTCGTGAAAAAAAATGATTAATGTTTATCACCTCGCTTCAAAACTAGCGATAGGCCGGTCTATGTTGCCGGTTTATTGATATGGTCCGATGGTCTTTTTATATTTTTGACATATCACACTCCTCACATGATTAGCGTTTTTCTCTCGTTCAAGGATTTTGGGTACTTTAATTTGAATTTGGAACAATGGACGTCGCATTTCCATTCCGTTTGTTTACTATTCTACATACTCGCTATTTCACTTTCTTATAGATGCCTCGCATATTTCGTCGTTTTCTCGCATTGTCGATAATCTCCATGTGGACCGTTACCGGGTTTTATATTAAGTCCTTGTATGTGACATGGGGTATTTTTCTATCAATGTCCGGGGTGGGACTTCCACTTTTCTCGGGATGGATATTTGGGTTCCAATCTTCGTATGTGAAAATGTAATGACTTCATGGACTCGTTTCTTTACTTTACATAATATATTCAAAACAACGTTTTTTTCTCTTGTGATGATTAATGTTTATCACTATGCCTTCCAAACTAGCGATGTCGAATTATGTTGCCGGGTTTATTGATATGGTCTCGATGGTCTTTTTATATTTTGGGACATATCACACTCCTCACATGATTAGCGTTTTTCTTTGTTCAAGGGTTTTGGGTACTTTAATTTGTATTTGAAACAATGGATGTCGGTACTCTATCCGTTGTTTTACTATTCTACATACTCTATTTCACTTTCTTTATAGATGCCTCTGGCATATTTGGATGCTTTCTCGCATTTGTCGATAATCTCCATGTGGACCGTTACCGGGTTTTATCAAGTCCCCGTATGTGACATGGGGTATTTTTCTATCACTCGGTTCTGGGTGGGACTTCCACTTTTCTTCGGATGGATATTTGGGTTCCAATCTTCGCATGTGAAAATGTAGTGACTTCATGGACTCGTTTTACTTCATATAATATATTCGAAAACAACGTTTTTTCTCTTGTGATGATTAATGTTTATCACTCGCCTTCAAAACTAGCTATGCCGGGTCTATGTTGTCAGGTTTATTGATATGGTTTGATGGTCTTTTTATATTTTGGACATATCACACTCCTCACATGATTAGCGTTTTTCTCTCGTTCAAGGATTTTGAGTACTTTAATTTGTATTTGGAACAATGGACGTCGCAGATTTATCCGTTGCTTTACTATTCTACATATTGCTATTTCACTTTCTTGCGTATGCCTCGGCATATTTGACGTTTCTCGCATTGTCGATAATCTCCATGTGGATCGTTACTAGGTTTTATATCAAGTCCTTGTATGTGACATGGGGTATTTTTCTATCACCGTTCGGGGTGGGACTTCCACTTTTCTAGATGGATATTTGGGTTCCAATCTTCGCATGTGAAAATGTAATGACTTCATGGACTCGTTTTACTTTATATAATATATTCAAAACAACGTTTTTTCTCTTGTGATGATTAATGTCTATCACTATGCCTTCAAAACTAGCGATGCCGGTCTATGTTGTCAGGTTTATTGATATGGTCTCGATGGTCTTTTTATATTTTGGACATATCACACCTCACATGATTAATGCTTTTTCTTTGTTCAAGGATTTTGGGTACTTTAATTTGTATTTGGAACAATGGACGCGTACTCTATCTTTTGTTTTACTATTCTACATACTCTATTTCACTTTCTTATAGATGCCTCAGCATATTTGGATGCTTTCTTAGATTTGTCGTATAATCTCCATGTGGACCGTTACCGGGTTTTATATCAAGTCCCTCGTATGTGACATGGGTATTTTTTCTATCACCGTTTGGGGTGGGACTTCCACTTTTCCGGATGGATATTCGGGTTCCAATCTTCGTATGTGAAATGTAATGACTTCATGGACTGCTTACTTCATATAATATATTCAAAACAATGTTTTTTTCTCTTGTAGTGCAAAAATGATTAATGTTTATCACTCGCCTTCAAAACTAGCTATGCCGGTCTATGTTGCCGGTTTATTGATATGGTCTCGATGGTCTTTTTATATTTTGGACATATCACACCTCACATGATTAGCGTTTTTCTCTCGTTCAAGGATTTTGGGTACTTTAATTTGTATTTGGAACAATGGATGTCGTACCTATCCGTTGCTTTACTATTCTACATCGCTATTTCACTTTCTTATGATGCCTCGGCATATTCGGGATGCTTTCTCGCATTGTCGATAATCTCCATGTGGACCGTTATCAAGTTTTATATCATGTCCCCGTATGTGACATGGAGTATTTTTCTATCATTGTCTCGGGTGGGACTTCCACTTTTCTGGATGGATATTTGGGTTCCAATCTTCGCATGTGAAATGTAATGACTTCATGGACTCGTTTTACTTCATATATTATATTCAAAACAACGTTTCCTCTTTAAAGTTTCATAAATTGAACTTTATCATGCCGCTATAATACCGACTTTGTAAGCGTCGGAATTGCGACAGATTAGAACGTTGGAAGAGCGATAGTACAAAAACATTTGGACGAGCGACGTTTAAAACGCTGGACCACATTTCGTCGACCGCGACCGTTTACAAACGTCGAAGAGCGACATCCAAAAATTCGACCACATTTCGTCGTAATCGTGATGCTTTACAAATGTGTCGAAGAGCGACGTTCAAAACGTCGACCACATTTCGCTTCCGGGACGTGCGACGCTTACAAAGGCCTAAGTGCGACGGATTGGGAAACGTCGAAAGAGTGACGCTTGTTTGAAGCGACGAAGAAAGTGTCAATAGTGCGACACTTTTTAATTGCGTCGTAACTACGACGCATGGTAAACCACGTTTTGCCCGCCCTCGAACTATCGCTCTTGCGACGACTATGTGTCGAATAGAGATGAATTAGCCGTTGGAATTTCCGCCAAATTTTCTAGTGATAGTCCTCACCTTCTCTATAATAGTGTGATACATCCTTTCCGCAAGGCCATTTTTTTGGGGAGTATCGGCACAATCTTTTCATGTTTAATACCAAACTTATTACAATAATTCTTGAATGCATTGAATATTCTCCACCATTATTTTCTCTCAAATACTTGAGCAATTTATTAGTCTCCTTTCAACAACATGAAATTTCTGAAATATCTCAAACACCTCACTCCATTACAGGGTAGGCATAAACTCTTTGGATGCATCATCTACGAATGTAACAAAAATATGATGCTCCTCCTAAAAAATTAAAATTCAACAACCCAAACACATCATAAGGCATTAATTATAACAAATTTTGTTTTCTTTCATGACCACCTATCATAAAATAAACCTTCTTTGCTCATCATAAATATTATAAGCTCATGAAGACTGCTTATAAGATTTCAAACATGGAAGTAAATTTTTACCAAAGAAGAACTTTTAGGCCCTTTCAAATACGTGGCCCCAACACTTATGCCACAACTCCACCGAGTTTTCTTATTTTACAACAAATAAATCTGCATCCAATATCTCTATTGTTTCTTACTGTATACAAGGTTCTTGTCTTGAATCCCTTAGCCAACACTAATGATCCTTTAGTAATTTTTGAACTACCTTTCCCAAAGGTCAGGAGCAAATTTTCATCATCAATTGTCCCAATCAAACTCATATGCATCTCCGGGACATGCCTAACATGTTTCGTAAAGATACCATGTCCATCCTTTGTCTTGATTTAAAACATCTCCCACCCCAACAATATTACAAAAATTATTATTTCATAAATGTACTCTACCATGATCAACTTCTTTATCTATAACAAAATTACTTTTACATGGGTTCACATGGTGAGATGCTCCAAAGTCAAGTACCCAATCAATGCTACCGCTAGAAATATATAAACATACTTATTTTACTAAAACAAAAGAACAAAACATCACTTTTAAGCTACAATAATGGTCTCACCTTCATTTTTTGTTGCTTGATTTTGATTTGTGTCGATTGATTTTTGTTCCTTATGCTCCTTTTTTTCCTTCTTCCAAACCAACAATCCGTTTAATTGTGTCTTGTTTCTTCCATAGAAAAAACAAGTAAGGCTTCTCCTTCGATTTCGATCTACCTCTTGATTTTGAAAGCCCATGTCTACCATGTTCAATTTTTCCTTCCATGATCAACTAAGACTAGAGCTTGTCCTCCTGTTCTCCTTGCTCATTAAACTACTACCCACGTCATCAGCTTCGTGTCCCCGCAGTGCTAAAGTGTTGATAGCTACTATCAAATTCTAATTACTATCCTGCCTAGAGCACAATAATAAGATGGCTCTAATCTTGTCGTCTAAAATAATTTTGACAGAGGCAAGCTAACTTGTAATTATATTAAGCTTGTTCAAATGCTCTACCACCGAAGCACCTTCGTTCATCTTAAGATTGTACTTCTTCATCAAGAAGACTTTGTTCGATGTCGTGTTCTTCTCATGTAGGTCATGCCTTTTTTCCATAACGCTTCCGTTGTCTTCTCCAACGACGTTAAAATATATGTTTTTTTCCAAATACAAGCAAATTGTGGCAATGGTTTTTCTATCCAACTTATTTCCATTCGACATCCATGAAGACCGTACCAAAAATTAAAGGAACAATTTCTATGATGCCATTTGTTAATAACAAGAATTAAACTAAAAAATTTACTCAAGACACCAAACACAAGATTTACATGGAAAACCCCATTTAAAACCTCTAGTGAAAGGGTTTTTTATCGACACCCCTATATAAAAATTATTTTATTACAATACAATGGGCCCAATACCATGGGTTACTACTACCATGACACCAACAATTTTCTACTTGATTTGGTCTCGTGCCTAACATATATTTGATATCACACTAAACTCACACCATTCAATGTATGCAAGGGGAAGCAAATGAGAAGACCAATACATACCATTGAAAATTTTAATACAATCAATAATATTCTCGCTTACCGTCAAAAACTAAAAGCATATACACCTCAAATAATTTTTATTTTTTAACCTCTGAAAATCTATTATAACTGGAAGAAACAAGCTAGAAGAGACAACTACATCACCGGTGTGAAATGTAGGTTGACCTCCATCACCATTATTCAAGGAAAACCAAGCTCTATGAAATTGTTGGTAGTCCTTAAGAGGACAAGATTTTGCCCTATATGTCTCTGCCGAGGGGCCATTAATCTATTTTCTTACATCCAATAAAAACTTAGTTTAAGCTAAACACTAAAATTTTTAAAACCTCCAATGAATTATTATATTACCTATCTAAAAAAAAAGCAAACACAGCATACTCTTTATATATATATATAACCTCAAATGAATTATTATATGGCCAGCATACAACTTTATTACACCACCTTTTGGATAAAGAAATACAAATGTGGAAGACAGAAACCAGAAACTTCCATGCTTTTTCATGTGCTCCATTCATCTCTGGGTGACTTTCATGCTAAATTTCTTAGTGTGGTCCTAGAAGGCGTCGGCCATGAAATAACCACAAGTTTTCTGGAAGACAGAAAACCAGAAACTTCCATGCTTTTTCATATGCTCCATTCATCTCTTGGTGCCTTTCATGCTAAATTTCTTAGTGGTCTTAGAGGAATCGGCCAATGTGAAGTTAGTGGCTACTGTAAAAACCGCGTCAGTCATTTGGGTAACGAGAGAAGGAATTTTAGGAAAGTTGATGGTGAATAGGAATGGAAGGAATTTTTAGGAAAGTTGATGGTGAGAATGTAGAGAATGGAATTTGAGGTAATTCATTTTTATGGTGATATTAAGTTTATAAAAATATATATATTTTATATTTTGGTTTTGAATTTATGATTTTATATATATATATATATTCTCTAAATTATTTAAATTAAATTTAATCTATCTAAATTGTCAAACTTAAATTTTTGAAATTCCAGTCCAGCTGAGGAGCTGAGGACCCACTATGCACATGGACCATTATCTTTTGGTTTTGAACCTATAATTTCTTAAAAGAAAAAACATATGTTCTAAATCATTTAAACCCAATTTAATGAAACTTAATCTATCTAAATTGTCAGACTTAAGTTTTGAATTCCTACAAAAATGGGGGAAGGCCAGGTGAGGACCCACTGTGCACATGGGCCGTCAATATTCTGTTGAAAATATCACTCGACGACAATTATATCCAATGCAATTTGAATCAAATAACAAGGAGGCATTAATAACAGTTTCAATACATGATGGCAACTAGAAAAGCATTGTTTTGAGTGTCTTAAATGTGATGGCCCACAAAACAACCCCTTCAATGGGATCACATGGGACTCTGAGTATTCCATGATAACCACTGTGTGGTTCCGTCTTCTGCATCCTACGCGTATGCTAACGAGGTATCAATTGTGCTCTGAAAATTATGAAAATTTTGGCCAAATTTCTATAAAATTGAGTGAAAATTTTGGGTAGTTTTTGGGTGTTAAATCAATTTCTATCATCAAAAAAGATTTAACCACACTCAAGTTGAACTCTTGAAAAAAACAGTAAAAACTCTCCATTCTAATAAGACATATAAACAAAATTATAACCTTGATAAACAACACCTGCATTCCATGATAAAACTACTGTGTAATGCTATCTTCCCCTTGATGTGTACTCCCTTCTTCCCCGAGAATTGTTTTCACTATACCACTGTTATTTTCAGATAATTACGCCATCTCACCTTTTATAAAGACTCGAAACCAAAATGATGTTAACTAACCTGTAGTGAATGTAAAATTTCAGTGAAAAGGTCAAATAAATTTGAAGTGAATGTAAAATGACAGGTACGAAGCCTAACTCGTCAGTGAACTGGTATAATAAACTATAGGGAATGTAAAATGACAGGTACGAAGCCTAACTTTTGACGTGAATGTAAACTGACAGGTGCGAAACCCAACTTTTCTGTGAACAGGAAAATAAATTTGAAATTCAGGCCTAAGGGCCATGACCCGTCATTTTGAAGAGTACGGCAATTATGATATCACAGTTCGCGTACAGGGAATTGAAAGAGATTGACCTTATTACAAGGGCCAGTATTATTTCCTGGTTATAGGAATTAAATGCCGTGGGATAACATATGCTTAAATATTGAACAGCTCACTCCCAACAGGAGCCATCTAAAAAAATTCTATTTATTACTTGCTTTATATTATATTATATAAAGTCCCTTTCATACTCTTCACGTGGCGAGCCTTATTTCAGTTGCTATCCGCCCATTAATGCTCCCCTACGTACCAATACCATGGCATAGCCATGCTCCATGGTCATGCAAGCCATCTGACGCATTCAATACAGTCTGTTGTACCATGACTGAACGGTGTCAGGGCACTGCAGTACTGGTAGCTCGACTGGTCATTCATCTTGTACCGTAAATCTCTGCCAACGGGTGCCAACAGGAACGGCAAACTTTATCTCCCCTTCACTTGATGCGCATATTTCTTTTTTGAATTTTTTAAAAATTTGAGCTATATTGCTTCAAAGGATTTTACAAGGTTTAAAGTATAAATCCGCGGTTTATTTTTTTATTTTTTTGTTTATATAGTTCTCACATGTAAATTTGATTTGTTTATATAGTTCTATTTTCCTGATATATATATTCTCTTAATTTTATCTAAAATATTGTAATATTAAATTAATTTTAATTGTCAAATTTCCAGGAACAGGTTTTATTTATTTTTATGGTTTTGAATTTATTTATATAATTTTCTGATTATGAAGTAGACTGGCTGGTTCGAAACCCTTAATAAAATTTGTTAAATGTAATTTTCACCAAAAAAAAACTTTATATTAATTATTTATGTTTTATATATAAACCAAATTCCTAATATTGAAACCATTATATTATTTTATTGAATTTTAATTTAAAAAGCAAAAAAATGAAAATAAAATTATAATAATAAGAAATTGAATCTAATTTCATAATGAAAAAAGAAAATTGAAAAATTGAAAAAAATCTAAATTTTAAAATATTTAGATTTTTTAAAATTATCTTTATCTTTATTTTTTTAATTTTTTTCGTAAATACCTTGACTATGTGATAAACCTAATTTATTTTGAAATAAGTCTTTCATAATAGATATGGTGTATCTCATAATATGTTTTTCATAAATAGACATGGATTATCGTGCCTAGACTTATTTGATTTATATGAAAGAGATGTCTTGTTTTTTGTCCTAATAAAAAATAATAATAAAGTTAATTAAACCATTTTAACTTGATAAAATCACATAAAAATATTAATAAAAATAAATTTTAAAAAATAAAATATAAATAAATAAATAAAATTAATAATGCCCTGACTCGCATGTAATAAAAAATAATAATAATAATTGGTAATTAGAACATTTTAACTTATAAAATTACATTTTAAAAAATAAATAAATAAATAAATAAAATGAATAACTAAACTATTCTAAATTTACAAAGCATCAAGAGAGATCAAATCTTCAAGGCGTAAACATTTTTTAGTTGTAGTGAAAAGGGATTTCATCTTCTTAGCTTGGTAGATCTAGTGTTAACATGGATCTAGGCTAGTGTAGGAATGGGTTTTCTAGAATATCTATTTAAAAGAGTTTCAAAAGTGTCCATTCCCATGTTACAAATTTAGATTTACAAATGGCATATAAGTATTTTGATGACTATCTAACACTTATTAGTCATTTAAAAAAATTATATACAATTTTAAAAATTCTTTTTATAGCAAATCTAATATGCAAGGTTGTTTCTCAGTGCTTGGGTTTCTTATGCAAAAAGTAATTAACAACCAAAGTTATTGATTCTAGAAGTTATATATATATATATATATATATATATATATATATATATATATATATATATATATATATATAAAATTTAAAACACTTTTTAAAATTTTATTAACTCCAAATCAATAAAGCAATCAATGGATTAAATTAAAATTATAAAACATAGAAAGTTTATAGTTATTAACATTTTACTATGTGAGAGTTTTTAACATATTTTGAAATTCTTTTGCAAGTAGTAGATATATGGTGAAAATAAATGTAATTATGAATTTTTTTATTTTTATTTTCTACCAAATTCATTTGCTTCTTTAAAAAAGCCCACTCTTTCAAATCTTCTTCTCCTTCTTCTTCTTTTTTTGTCAAACAAGAAAAAACACAGTTTAAATATTATATAAAACACTTACAGTGGTACATTAGTAATTTTTGTTTCACTGTAAAAATTTACTTTTTTGTTATTCATTAATAAAAAATGAACAGATTTTTAATGTTACAAAAAAATTTCAGATTGATAATGAATATGGCTCTGTAAAAATAAGAGATGAGAGAATGAGAGAAAGACTGATACCGTATAAACATAGCTCTAGACTCCTTATGTATTAAATGTAATAAAGACAATATGACATTAATAGTCTAAGATCTTATATACATCTAGAGAAAACAACAAGTACTATTTTAAATGTTAAAGCCATTTAAAAGATATATTAAAAACCAACATTTTAATTATAAGTATTCAAGTCTCTCCTCAAGCTAAATGTGTTGTGCTCGCAAGTGATCAATTGAAATGGTAAAAGAGTTAACTTGGTTGTCTATGAATCCATCAAAGATACTTAGTCCAAGCTCCAATTCTAGCCTTCCTTTGAGAGAAAATCCGTTGTGGAATTAAACTCTCTATATATTTGTCAAAACTAATAGCTCGAAACTTCGATATAATTTCTCTTATTCGAGTTTCCATGCTTCTAAGTGTAGCACCTCCAAGCGAGCTTCTCCTTTCGCCCAATCGAAAACACATTTTGAGTCACCAAGTATATGCAAATGATTAATGTTTTAAGTTTGCAAGCATCAAAAGGGTCCATGCAACAATTAATTCACCTTTGGTATTTGATCCGAAGCCAATTTTGGATTTTACAATGAATGGACCTCCATTTTCCGTCAACTTAATCATCCCTCTCGCCTCCACACACATTTTCTTGTGTTGCCCCATCAAAGAAGCTTCATCGCATATTGTGGTATTTCGTGGAATTGTACTCTTCTATGATAACATATTCGAAGGAGAAGAAACTCCTAAATCAGAACAATTCTGAGAGATGAGAACCTTGACATATATCTTATCATCTCTCGAATATTATCTTTGTTTCTCGAACAACCAAATGTTCCAAGCAACAAATATAGGCAGAAAGTACCAAATGTTCCATCGCCATGCTCCATGGTCATGCGAGCCATCCGGGACAAGCAAAGTACGATAAGCAAATAGAACGCTGTGTCGTAAATGATGAGAGTCGACCCGAATTTAAGTCGTTCCATGCAGAGCGTAGTTGTACAAATTATTCTTTAGCGCGCTCAAATCTAAAACAAATCCTGAGTGGTGTACTTTTTGGGAAGTTTTTTATGTCCTATTTTTTAAAAGTATTATATAGCTCTTAAATTTTGTGTATTATTAATTTTTTTTGTAATAAAGTTGAAAAATATATAATATATTGAATTGCTACATTAGGAATAGATAGATTCAGCTTTTGATGAAACAGATAATATTATGCCAAGTTGAGTTGAGCTTCGAGTGTTTTTGAGAAATTTTTGTCTTATTTTTTAAAAGTATTATATAGCTTTTTAAATTTTGTGTATTATTAATTTGTAATAAGTTGAAAATAGATAATATATATGGTTTCACTCAATTGAGTTTAGATTAATGATAAATTTATTATTAAATAAAAACAATTTTATTTATTATTTTTACTACTATAATAAGTTTGGTTAAATTTTGATATATCTCATGAAAACAATTCGAATTCTCGCAATTAACTTTCACCATATAGAAGTAAAAGCAAAATTATGTGATAGAATTTTGCAAAGGTTTAAATACGTACCCAAATAAACCAAGTGTCATTGATTCATCGGGGAAATAAATTAGTCAAAAAAATGTCATAAGCTTAATTGAATAAACATCTATAAAGCACAGAGCTTTGAAAATCTTTTTTGGCCGCTAGTGTTTTTCCCTAGTCTATGCTTTAATGTGTGAATATTTTGGCAGATTCTTGTAGTTCGTTCAATGGCGAATCTCAATGATCCGATGAAAGATAGTTTCTCTTGCAGCATGGTTGCCGATAAAGCAAGAACTTCTTCGATTTTTGTACAAGCTTCCATGTTGAAATATGGTTCTAGTCTTTCGGTGGTTTTAGAGGTTCCTTCCTCAACGTCGCTTTGGATGAGGAAGCTTTCAATCGTGGAAAAATATTTTGTGGAGCAAGGTTTGATATTCAAGTTTAATAGGTTTTTTGGCCATGGTCGACAACCGTACAAAATGATCTCTCGAGATTTGGAAACCTCTTTGAAAGATGAACTAAACACTTTATATGGCACGAGGTTTTTTTGTTGTGGTTTTTGACAATATCGAGGACAAGAAGGTCATTTGTGAAGATGGGTCGTGGTTTTGGGGTAGTATTGGTCTCTTCATGCAACCCTAGACTCGCCACTTTTGATTCGATAACGGATTTAATATCCAAACTCTAGTTTGGGTAAGGTCAATCTTCCTCTACATCTTTGGAATTTTCTTGCCACTATTCTTTATTAGGAATGCTTTAGGAAAGTTTTATTGTAGTAGCGTGAAATTGAATTTTTTTAAGACTACTTATTCTAAAATATGTGGAGATGGAATTCAACAAGGCTTTTCCCACCAAAATTAATTCACAATTCAAAATTATGTTTGACTCCAAAAGCTCAACTATGAAAATGTTTCATTCCAAACTCTGTAGAGCATGCTATGAAACATGGTATGTAATTAAAAATCGCCCAAAATGTTCACGAACAACAAATATTAGAAAAAAATCAAGGCCCAAATGGTGGAAAGGAGCTCGAGGGTGATCTCAGGGTGTTATGTTAAGGTACTTCATGGCGTAAAAGTTACCTCGCTCGAAAATACAAATTCAAAAAATATATTATTATGTTTGTCATATATTAATTTTTTTTATAATTAATAATGATAATAATAAATTTTTTTTAAAGTTTTAATTTAGTTAACTTTTAGAGTAGATGGTGATAGGGTGTTATTTTAAGGCAATTCTTGCAGTTACTTGTTCGAAAATATGTGGGAAAAAACCCATCCACACTAAGGTGAATCCACATCTCAAAAAAAATCTTACACACTTCTTTCGTATTCATACCACAAATATTGTTTGTGCCCTATTTATAGATAAATAAAGGAATTGTTAAAATATATATAAAACCAAAAAAAAACTTAAATAATACTACACCACTTATCAATAAAGTTTTTCATCTTTAAATGTTAGTATTAAACTGCAAAGGCTCAAAACTTTATCAATTTTTGCGCATTTTTATTAGAAGGCATGTATGTTGTACTTTAAAACTTTAGTTTTCCTTTCATAAATTCAAACTGCTATAGTTTCACCAACATGCTCATCAAATAATTGAATTCACAAACTCCGGAACGCCGTGAGATGTGGGTCCCTCGACCGTAACAATAAAAAAGTTTCATATAGTTATGAAAATGCATTGAAAATGATAATATATCGTATTTCATAACATAAAAAAATGCATGCCATCAAATTTCCATACCATTTTTCCGTATAATAGAAATGTTGCACTAACTCGTATGTGGCCCACACTTCTTTGGTGTTGAGAAGATAACTCAGCTTGCTCATCCATGTTTATTTTTTTTGAACGAACTCGTCCAACCTTTTTCAAAATGTGTTTATCTTTTCCTCGATTTTGACTTGCGCCCACATTGCCTTTTCTTTTTTATCGGGGTTCTCAAGAAACTATGTTTTCTTTTAGTAGTGATCTTTGATGGAGTTATATTATTGAAAAACATTCTATTGTATTCTTGACATGCTTTGTCTACCAAACTCGTTCAATGCATTTGCTTGCTCCAAATTTGTAGGTATTATGGATCTCAATTTCTCATGAGTTGATAAGTTAACACGTTTCATCTCATCATCTTCAAATAATGCACTATCTCGGTCGTACATTTTTTGATTGAACATTATCAATGCTTGTTTCATTATAATAACTTATATTTGGAGAGAATCAATGCATGGCGTGTTCGCTGATTTCTAGGCCCAATATAGGTGTTTCATTCAAATCAAATGAATTTGTAGGCCTTTCCGTGGTAGGATTAGTGATATTAGGTAATACATTTTCACCCAAAGTAATGTTACTCACCAACATCTCAACTTTCGCACCTGTTTACAAACATTTCCATTCAAGGCCCAAACTGCAATTACAGAAGTGTAGATTGGAACCTTTATATATGACATCAGACCAAATATCACGTGTATCCTTATTTTACACAACCACAACTATCACATTTTTCATCAGCACACAATCTTCATTTGGGATTTGTCTAGCTCTACACTTGGATGAATTCAATTGTTCCTCAATTTTTCTATGTTGTACAAAACCAAATTTTCTTTTAAATGTTGCATATGATTGTAATATAATACAACCTTTGTCAACAACACATATATTAACCAATCAACACGTCTATGACATGCATTATTCTTTTCGCTAGGTACCTTCTCGATATGCCGATGATAAGATTCAATGGCATTATTTGTATCCCGATTGGGAATGTGGAAAATTTCGTATGCTTTTGCCCACATTCGTAGAAAGAAATTTATTAGCTATGAATTAATAATACATATGACATGAAAAATAGTCATTAAAGTTCGACCAATCCTCAAAGTGGCTCGCTAACCCTTCGATGAACATGAATATCATCCGTGCCGGTTCTTTATTGTCAAAACCGCCCTCTCCGTTCACGTTCCGCTCTTTCATCTTCATGGTTCCCTCT
Source organism: Pinus albicaulis (assembly GCA_034641835.2). Taxonomy (NCBI): domain Eukaryota; kingdom Viridiplantae; phylum Streptophyta; class Pinopsida; order Pinales; family Pinaceae; genus Pinus; species Pinus albicaulis. The sequence goes on along the minus strand of JAXQQM020065043.1, from coordinate 63,598 downwards.
TAAACTTTCTTCTCACGCTCTATATGCCTATCCCCGCGGCTTCATTCCCTTTGCCTTCAATCGACCTTCGTGCATGATTTCTCCTCCTAAAGAGCTAACCCTTCGATGAACATGAATATCATCCGTGCCGCCGATAACCCGGCACCTCATCAAATCTTCAGAAATCCGCAATATAGGTATCCGGGCTTCCCGTCCGTTTGAGCCTTGTTAGTTCAACGAAATGCTCCTCCGAATCCCTCCGCCGAATCTCTCTATTAGTCTCTCGGGTGAACTCGCATACGTGGTCACAAGCGCACCCAAGTGTCACCATCCCATGGAACCACCAATTATGAGCCTCACCATCCAAATGCAACAGAGGCCACCTTGATGGCCTCCGCCTCTCGCCATCCGGGTTGAGTCGGGAAATATATGTCCAGCTTCTCCACCCAAGACCTTGCCGAACTACCCGCATGAACCATCAAACGTAGGCAAATGATATCGCCGTCGAACGTTGGGTGTCTCCTTCATGATAGTGTCGGTGCCCTCCGTAATGGTCACTTGGCCCGTGGTCCCATTTGAGCTTGACGAAATCTCTAAACGTAAGCGCTCTCGAACTCCCCCGCCCATATGTCCGGTATTCGCAAAATAACCACCTATGTGGTCGTCTCTTAGTTCCTCCCATGCTCCTATCCCAAGATTCGCACTTAGAAAAAGTGGGCATAGTGGCACGAGTGGGGGCATGTGATGCCGGTGCGGTGGTAGCCCCCGTCCGGCGTGCATGGTGGGATGCATCTTCCCGACCCCTCACCGACCGGAAACCCTCGGGTTTCACGTCTAGCCTGGGTCACGGCGGAACCTCTCCGGCTCATCATCTCAACTGCCGCGCGGTGACCTTGTACCGATTTGAGGAGGGCTTCCCAAACTCGTTTTGCATCGCTATCATCCGCCATCGTCTCTCTCTCTTCTCGCGTCTATCCCCGCTCCTTCGGTTCCGTGTCCAACACTCTAATACAATCCCCTTCGCCGTAGGTGTTTTCCAACCTACGCTCAATATCTTTGTATTTCCTACCGTATGCGTACGTAGGGGTGTCCTTCTGAAGACATAGACTACTCACTCCACAGTCGGTGCCGTAACCATGCTCGATACCACCGTAATATTCCTATTTATTGATATTTATTAAACACAAAATGGTACAAAGAATGGAATGTCTCCTTCGTAAATATTCAACAAATAATAAAATAACAGAAACGTCTATGCAACAGACCACGTGCTAATGTAGAAATCACCGAGCCATTTTATTATATTCAGTTATAAGGAATACAATACATGCGCGTTGTGTGTTAGCGCCCGAAACTTGCCCATGGAAAATCAAAAGGTATTCAAGAAATAAATGTGGGTACGGCGTGCACCGTTCGCGTTCAAGCGGGCGGGAATGTACCGCCGTATAGCCGCCGTTGTGCCGCGCCGACAAGGTACTCTCCAAGGCGATATCACGATCCCGTCTAATGCCCTCACGATACGCAGCGATTTCCGCCGCAACCTCCGCACCCGAAACCTCCAAATGATAGCAATGGAGAGCTCACACGAGATGGACCGCCGTGGTCTTCCCATTACGTACCGCGCCGCCACTCCCGACACCGCTCCTCGCAATAAGTCCAACCCGATCCTCCCGCAAGAGCGCAATGATAGAACCGCCTCACCCGAGCAGCACCTCGAAGTCCCCCCGAGGCCGAGGTTGAGATCTCCGTCGTGAGACACCGACGCACCAAACAAAGGCTTGCATTGGTTGAACAAATTTCTAGCGTGCTCAAGTCTTAGCGACCAACTACAATTTCATAAAATTCATCAATAGTCAAAAACGAGGAAGTCGTTTCCTTATGTATGCGGCCTTCCTCTCGAACACCGGACTCCCCTTTTCCCGCGCGTTAGCCGAGATCCTCCTTTCCCCCCACGCCCTTCTCGCCCACACGCCAACTCGCCCGCGTGCTTGCCTCCGCACGCCGTGCTGAGTCCACGACCCACTCACGCGTTGTTTGCAATTTACTAGAGGTCGCAAAATTGATCCCATTGATATTCCAATTAACATTCGCTAATTGGGAATATTTACACTTTGGCATATCTTTACTAAGTGGATACCATGTGGAGGCATCCTTTCCCCGACTTGGATGATAAAGGCTTCCATCAGGCCTAAGGTACATGTTTCTTCTCCTTAGAAAGTATAAGGCCCCATGTACCTTAGGTGGAATTATTGGTCGTAAAATGTTTAAATTCTTTCTTTAGGGCCTAAGAAAAAGTTTTCTCTCGTCCAACCATGTTTAGGGAATCGTGACCAAAATCTAATGCTAAAAAACTTACAATAAGGTCCATATCACTTATAAATTCCATAGAAAGGTCTTATGTGGTGGTCCTAAATCCTTATTCATGTCTTTTTAACCTAATAAGCTACCTTCAAAGTCAAGGTTTTTTCCTCTTAACCATGGTCAAGGAAATGAAGCTCGTGCTTAGAGATCAAACCTTCTAATGATTCCCACATACCAACTAAGAGGGATAAAATACCCTCAAGATGTTATACAAGGTGGTTTGAGGCCTTATTAATGAAATTTAATTCCTAGAGCTCCACTTATATCCCGATGATCGATGTTCCTCCATTGACCATGTATATTGCCTAATCACTTATGCTTCGTGATCAAATACTTCTAGTGGTTTTTATCATCAATACCTACAATTGGAGTATATGGCTATGCTCAAGTGTTCATGTGTAGTGGATCAAGGTGTAATTATCGAACATTAATTCCTAGAATCTTCCTTTATGATGCAAGGTAGATATTTCCTCCTTCAAAGATGTCTAGTGAATAGAGAGTGATGTTCGCTTGAAAAATTCCCCTAATAGCACCCATATCCCTAAAAAAAAGGAAGCCATTGCCTTGAGAGGTTTTTCATTACATGTATTCCGAAAAGATAACTTTAGGGTTTAATCAATGTGTTTCCTACCATGACCATGAAAAGGGCCTTATGGATCATAATATTCTAGTGATGCACATATCTTTACTCAGAAGATAAGGATGCCCTAAAGATTCAGGTGTGGTGATTCAAGTTGTTGGTCTAGAGAAATCAATACTTATAATAAACCTCTATGGCCTAGGGCATAATTTCCCTCCCTTTACCATGTTAAGGAACCTATTACCAATATGAAACGCTAAAATCCTCTAATGCCATAATATCACTAACAGAAGAGGAGGGATATTCATTGGGAAAATGAATTGTCACAAAGTGTGCATGCATTCTTGAAAGTGTGCACAAACTTTCAATAGTGTGCATATGCTTTTAGGAGCATGTATGTTCTTTCAATTGTGAGTGTGTGATTTCAATAATATGCCAATGTTATTTTATATTTAAATTATCTTCAAGTGGGTGATGGCTCTAGCATATGTGTTTGTTAAGTTGGGTGTCTCTAATATAGATACATGATCGAAAGTATGGGATATTGATGAAAAATTATACTTATGAATACCCCTTATTATCTCTATATTTGATGTTATTTTTCTATATAACACATAAATCCAATGTCCATACAACTATAGAAATATTTAGAATCAACTATGTATATTTAAAACACATATTTATATTTTTAAATATTAATATTCTTTACAATTTATTATGTTTTTTTCTTGTCATATGAATCTTAAAATCTATATATATTTTATTTCTTCTATAATTTTTCATTTAACCATTTAATGAAAAAAAACTATATGTTGCATTAGAAGAGATTTAAATCTACCATTTAAAAAAAATATTGTTTGATAATGTTAAGACCCTTTTACTTATCATTAATGGAAGGCCTTTGTAATTTAAAATATATAATGAATTCCTCGATTTCATAAAATATAAAATTAAGAGTAGAATTTTTGAAAAAAATAATTGGGCACAAGAACAATGTGTTCTCTATAATTATATAATTTATAAGGAAGCCCCGTTGCTTGTGTAGTAAAAACTAGCAGGTAAACATGCAAGATATTTTTCCAAGAAAAATAACATACTAATTTTAGGAAAAATTCAAATTTCATGTGGTCATAAACAGTTTCTATATAAATAAAAATTATATGTTTGGAAAGCTAATTCATTTTCATTTTTTACACCAAAACCAGTAGGTAAATATGTGCATTATTATTTCCAAGAAAATAACATACTAATTTTAAGAAAATTCAAATGTCATGTGGTCATACATAGTTTTTATATAAATAAAAATCATATGTTTGGAAAGCTAATTCATTTTCATTTTTACACCATTTTCATTTTAGTTGTGGAAGTGCCTCAAACCAACCCTCCAAGTTAATTGATTTTTGTTTTTCCATGTTTGCATTACGACTAATGTGCATGAAATACCATCATTAAGATGCCCCCACCATACAACGTATAAATCAATAAATGGATATGCATATTATAAGAACCTTGTAGTTGGTAGTCTCCCATTTTTCAATCATCAAGATATTTGTAATTTATATCACAATATGATGACACTAGAACTTTGATGTTTTTCATAAAGAGTCAATACACCTATCCTTTTCCACTCATCATGGGTTGCATGGGGGATAACCTTTGGTGAAAGGGGGTTGACCACCATTCCCATACAAATTTATTAGAGTAGAAAAATTTGTTTAATATAATTTTGTGTAACATATCATTTATGGAGTGATCCTTTCATTGGAGGAAATATGTGAAAACAATGGCCAAGAAAGACTTTTGTATTGACAATGTATTGGCGGTTTTGTACATGGCATGTTTTTTCAACAATTATTTTTATAATTTTATTGTGCAAATATATTGCATGGAATTAATAACACTTTTTGAATAATAAATTCTAGAATTACTAAAAATATAAAAGTGTTGTTTTCATCATTTCTTTATTTTTTCTTAAAAAAAATAAAACCTCATACAGGAAAAATATGACCAAACCCTTTTTACTTGGTAGCATGGGTTGAATTGATATTTTGTAAATATGTGAAGAAATGAAATGGTGATTTTAAGAATTAATCATTTTATGATATAACCAACTATGCTTAATTATTTTACAATTAAAGGATATTTCTGGTGCCTTAGTATTTTCACAAATATTCCAATTTTCCCCTAAATAATAACTTCTTATACAAATTCTATTTTTATCTAATCATCCAACTTCAAGATAAATATAAATTTCTCGTATCTAATTATTCAACTTTAAAATAAATATTTTTACTTTTTCATCTTAAAAAATGAAATATTAACATAAATAAATAAATCATAAATTCTAAATATAATGTCAAAAAAATAATAACAAATAATTTCATAAGACATTTAGGAAATGTAGAAAAAATTGGTAGCAATACTAACATATATAATACTTAACATTTGTTTGTACAAGTACCTTAATCTTAACCTAGTTTACTTATTTAATTGATTTTGGGTATATAGATGTCATGACTCTTGGTGTTTTGTGTATATAAATACCTATACTCTTAGTGTGTGTATATGTATATTCTTAACATCCTTAACATTCATTTATGCAACCATCCTAATCTTAACCTATTTCACTTTAATCTTAACCCGCTTTAGTCATTTTACTAAATTTCAATGTAGATTAATTATAAAATAAAATTTACATATTTCATTAATTTAACATATCCGAAATTTTGTTAAAAAACCATAAAAATGAAAAAATATGAAATAACTTTTTAAAAACCAATCATATTTTTACACAAAAAAAACCTAAAATAACCCTTTTTAAAAATCAATCATATTTTAACATTTTTATGAAATTAATTATATTTTTGATTTTTGAAAATTTGATGAAAAATATTTATAATTAAAAATTTTATTTATTTTATTACAACTTAAATGTTTTAAGAAAAATTTAAGAAATTTTCATCACATATATCTTTAAAAAACACAACAAACTCGCACAATCATATTTAAAAGTTTTATCCAAAAATTTAAACAATTATATCCTTCTTCACCAATAAGGATATATAATACATTTTTATTTTTATAAATAGATAAAAAAACATTTAAACCCTATGAGTAATCCATGAAGTCAAGTAGTTATTCATGCATTACCTTCCCATGTAAAACAATCAAAACAAATATTCGGCACCGTACATGACATGTGAGTCCCTCATGGTTTTGGCCTTCCCTCCCGTTAATATTGTTTACACACATGTGCTAATTTCGCATTTTAGAGAAAAGCTACCGAAATTTTTCAAGAATAATTGCCACAGAAGACCAAATTTATCTCAAGAAAATAAGGAAAAAAATACCTTATATTTAAACCATCTTCACATCTCCACTAACAATTAAGAAGCGTCTCTGGGTGAAAATAGCAAAGATCAAACATGGACATTCTATCAAAGTCATCCCACACGGACATATGAATACAAGTCCATGGTGAAATGTAAAGCTCAAAATTATAACCCGGAGTGGTAAAATCCGCAGTGACTATCGTGTTATAAATCAAGGAAAGTGTTGTTAACCAACCCTTCGTAATAACATTGGTAATAAAAAAAATCTTTATTTTAATTAGAATTATTTTTCTTCTTTTTTCCACCCGTTTGTATTAAAATAAAAAACAATACATAAACAAGGCATGATTCAATAAACATAGTTCCGGATCAGCCTCATACTTTAATACCATAAATTTCTTCACCATACCATAACTCATACATCGATTCGTTAATTACCTAAAATAGATGCCATAATACAAACATGTATGTATATAATCATCATATCCCTAATACTTCGTAAAATAAAGCATCCGCATATTAAAAAAATTTAACAAACCAACAAACAAGAACCATTAACGCATCGTGCACATATGATACCATACGTAGAGTAACCACTGAAGGCTCTATAGAGTCATGGACCTCGCAGACAGTGCCCGCTTGCCGTCGATTCCATATAATTTGTCCATCGACCGCAAAAAAGGGTCAAATACATAATCGAAACCCACAGAGCAATAACAAACCCTCGTAGCCTCCCCATGTAGTGTTATGATATGGGAATGTTATCACACAGAAGCTATCCATCAGGAGGTATCCATGGAAATGGTCGAAATCGTGTTTCTTTAGGGAAGTATGTCTTCAAATCGCTTTCATCAAACCATTACAATTACCGTTTCTTGTTCTTTCTATGAGAATTTCCACATTGGCCCGTTTCTTCTCGTGCCGCGATAATATATACTCCGCTCCTCGAAGAGGTCCGTGCAAACCTATATTGCCTGCGTAGCCTTCGAGACCGGAACACATCTCCTACTTCTACTCCCGGAATAGATCCTACATGCTTCTGCAAATATTGTGCCAAAGAGGTTTCAACCTATCCGATGCCTCGTACCTTTTTGGTTTTTGGATCATCCTCCGTTCCATAGTTTCCCGTTTCCGTACGCTCTCCGGACTAAAGCATGAAATTTTGGATGTACCTAACCTTCTTTAACAAGCCCTTTGTCGGCGAGACTTTTAAGCTCTTTCCAAATTTTGGCTCATTTCTTCTTTTTCGCTTGCGTGATATATTCTCACTTAAATTTGTTTTAGCCAAACTAGAGTCTCCGCGTCTTTGGTCTCTTGAAATCTGGTGGTCCAATTCTCCGTCTCTGAAATTCAAGGTCCAATTCTTTGGCACCGACCGCACCGACATGAGTAGGGATGCACGCTAATGGTTTGTTTGGTATCCGATTCACCCGTTCTCTTCCGATAGTCCATATATCCATGTTTCCTCTTTTGCAATCCCGCGCCTTGGCCCACCTTTAACAACAGCATCCAAGCAGAAATTCAAACGAAATGGGCTTAGCATAAAATACCCGCACATTAACCATTGAAGTAAGATGTGTGGATTCAGGGGTTCTTTGCGAGGTTTTGTGTCCACTCGTTAGGCCGAGCCATGGCTCGAGAAGAGCTCGGAAGAAAATCTCAAAGAAAGTTCTCCCATGATATCGCTTGTCGATTTAGCAATGCGTAATGGGGAGAGAAATAAGCAAAGTTGAGAAAATTCAAAGTTGAATGGAGAATTCTCATACTAATATAAAATTCAAAATTTGAAATTGCATTAGTATTAATGGGGACTTGACAATGTCATAGCCAAATCCGCCACGAAATCGACCCAAAGAATTAACTCGGGTCACCGCGTTCTAGGTCCGACAAGATGGCCGTGATGGGTGAGCCTTGAGGATCGATGCCATGTCCATGCCCATTGTATGCCCAGAGTACTCTATAAGAGAGCATTAATGGGCGCTAATAGCAATGGAAATATTGGTTGCCGTAAATGAAGCACATGCCATTATTATTGGTACCAATTCTTTATGTTTAAGTTGACAGTCTTTCTTTTGAATCACCGCACCTCACTTCAAAAAATGAGGGTGATCTCCGTTCAACTATAATTATACATATTATCATTCAAGCCCGCTAGGCAATGTTGAGAAATGAAGCACATGCCATTATTATTGGTACCAATTCTTTATGTTTAAGTCGTACAAGTCTTTCTTTTGAATCACCGCACCTCACTTTATAGTTTACTATTTTAAAAAATGAGTGTGATCTCCGTTCAACTATAATTACACATTATTTTGTATGACTCGTGATTAATTTCACATATATTTCAGCTCTTTCATGTTAAGCTTCATAGGCATATATGCATTTCGTTTAAAAAATCAAAGGTAATCTTCACTTTTTATCGTTCACTATTTTATTACGACCGATATCTGGCCCAATTACAATTACATAGATATTATTTTGTATAATGGTGACCAATTCAAGAGATATTTCACCCTCTTATTGTTACACTGTCACAGCTTGCCGAAGGATGTCTCCGTTTTGTCGATCTAGAAGGCCGATGAGGAAACACAACTATGTGTGCATTCTACATGGGAAGTGGGTACCTTCTAGAGACCTAGTCTCGGCCACTTTCGATCCATGATCGGCCGGCCATTTCGGTGGAGTAATTCGTATATCATGTCGTGTGGACCTTTAACTAGCATTTGCACCAAAGTGCAAAGAGCATGTCGATAGTGTTTTGGAGTTGTTTGACCCTTCGAATATATATACAATAACATTTGAAATAGAAAAGGAAGGATATGTTGGCCCGTTCATAAAGGTACTATAGTGCTTAAGCAAAAAAGACACGTCGACCCAACAACAACAAAATCATTAGTGGTTTGAGAGAACTTTATGATAGACACTTTTACACCAAGATTTTTTCACAAAACCAGAGAAACCATACATTACCTCAAACTTGCAAGATAACATTCAATTGAACTCCATTTCGTACATTATAAAACTTGCATTTTAATCTCAAAGAAGTAACAAAATGTTTTATACTCTACCCATCACATGGATGGAACAACAAATGCCTACATTGATGTTTATGGAACAAACAAACAAATACATTGATGTTTATTAAGAAAAATTGAAGAAAAAGGGGTTTTAGGACTTCCAACAACAAATCACATGTCATAACTAGTGAGATATATCTGAGTCATTATTAGTGATATATATCTATTGTAGGGTTTGAGAAGAGATTCAATTTTTTTGGAAATGCTAGAAAGGCAACTAATATGCAATTGCAGATCCAAGATCGATCCAACTAAAGCATTTGAAGGAACTAGCAAATTTAGCAACAAAATGGGACGTTGAACTAGAGGAAAACGCCCAAGTTGGTGAGGGGAATGTTGATAGCCAAAGGATTCAATCACACAATAACACAAGTATTTCACACAAAACAATGAGTTGTGGCTCTTCAATTAATCTCTAAATCACAATCTCACTCAAATAAATACAATGAACCTGCAAGAAGGGTATTTAACCTAAATTTCCATGCACACACTCACATAAATCAACTCGATCATGACTCACTTAACCGACTCTCTAACTCACTCACCAAAAATATCTATCACTCAAGTCAACTAATTCACTTAACTCGTTTGTCTAACTCTACATGCGGGAAGTAGTTATATATTTTAACACTCCCCCTTAATTACGACCGCTAAACTAAAACATAACTCATGACAACTCAAACATGCTCCTCACGGGTTCATGTCTCGGGCCTAGGCTTACAATGACTCAAAACTTTTGCAATCTTTCATTTTATTTTTTCTCTCGCTCCAAATTCTATATCCATGAAATTGTTTCATTCTTTCCCCGTTGCATTTTTCTTGTTGTAGCCTTTTCTTCACTTGTCGTCGTTGTAAATTTTCTTTGACTTGTCTCGACTTGTGCCGAAAAACAATATGATCTTGTCTTCTACACCTTCCTCTTCAAATATTTGTTCAAACATGGATTTCTACCACAACATTACATCTTCTCAAATTGTCTTCTTTGCTCGCTTCGCGCTTCATATTCCTAAATTTATTTCTTTCATATTTCTTGATAGCGTAATCTTATCTCTTCCTTACTCCATTGCATAAAAATGGTTTTGTTGCATTCTTCCTTGTTTTCGCAAACTTCCATATCATTCTCTTCACATCTACTCTATCAAGTACCGCTACTTTCTTCAATCTTTTATTCTAGTTTCTACTTTAATACTCACATCAATTTGTTCAATTGGCTTCGAATCCATTCTTCAATGAACTTCACCGTTGGCCAAATTTATTAACAGCCTTGTTTTCATCTTCTACTCCCATGCTATTTTGAGTAATTATGTTCAAAAACAATGTTAAAAACATCTTTATTATGCTCTTTAGTGAGAGCTTCTTCCTCTTCATCTTTTCTCTGCCTTCTTTTCAACCGTTTTACAAAACCGTTGCCGTCGGTAAACATGTTGTCTTCCACCTACCTTCCAAACACAAGTGGGTTTCTCCCCACCAAATAACAACATATCAATGTGTTATTTTTTTTGTATCATGTGCAATGACTCATCACCAATTAATGGTTCTTCATCAAATTTAACTTCAACAATTCCAATTGTTAGATACACCAAACAACTTTCTTCTCTATCGATCACCGTATCTAAGCCAAACTTACCGTTGCTTGTTCACACAATCGCTTCATGAGCGCTCTAACTCGCTTCGCATCTTGCTACAAAGGCAACTTCAACCTTCAATGATTCATCAAACATGGCGTTTACAATATTACCATAATCAATCCGTTTCAAAAAGGAAACCACACATAACATCAAAATAATGTTCATCCACACTATGGAGGGATATTCGAGCATGCATGTGCTCATTGTCAATTTCATTGCCAATTTTAGCTTTACCAAACTCAATGCTCCGATTGGATTCACCAATGCATTTCACTTTGCAAGGATCATCCACATGTGTTTCATCACAAGTGGATTCACCGTCTTCCTCGCACCATCCACATTGCTGCTGGAGTGATTGAGAATTGATATGCTCAAGCTTTGTTTCCCGCATACGTAGGCTTCAACTTCCCTCTCCGCAATCTCTATTGCATCTTCTTCATCCATATGCATGCTTGCATAATGCGTTTTAGCAAGCTCATTTCACATGCCAAAGCCTAAATTCTCTTCACAATCTTTGTTGCATCTTCTTCATCCATATGCATGCGTGCATAATGGGTTTCACCAAGTTCTATTTTCCTCCCGCATTCTCGCTTCTCATCTACTCGCATCTACTTCTAACTTCTTTCGCATGTGACATATCCCGTCGTCGCATGTCACTCCCCCTCGCACAAAATTATGCTTCCGTGATCTTCCATGATTCCTTGGAAGTTGTAGCTTTTGCTACCTTTATCCATAACCGTTTCATCCATTTGTGACGTTGAATGAAACTCAAAGAATTGCCTTGCTAGACATCTGAAGTTCATCGGGCCGGGCTTGAACTCTCTTAAACACATAAACTATCTTTGCCTCTTTCTTTTTATCATTTTTTCTTACTCTTCTTTAGTCGTGCTTTGCAACCCATGACTTCCGTCGTAGTTGCATGCATGCTTGCATGAGGCTATCTTCCATATTGCCCTTGAAAAAAAATATGGTTTTTAATATGTGCCCCCGTAAGGCACAATCTTCTCCAAACAACCCGTAATTTTTGACAAAACACCAAAATATCGTTTGCGGGATCATCTGACTTTGCAAAGCCCTAAATTCTCTTGCCAATAATAGCCACATAATCTTGTTTATGCACCTAATATTAAAATTTATAACATGCACTTTTGCAAAATCCTCTTATAAAAATCCTTCTCAAAAAACCTTTGATAAAATCTCTAAAATTCGTCCTCAACTCTCCTCTTAATGTGCTTTAAGAATAACCTTGTAAAATATCCTTTAACCTTCATAATTTGAAAAAGAGTCTTTAAATACTTTTAAAACAATATCTAAAAAATCAAATCACTTAAAAAAGTTAATGGTCCTTCTATTAAAAAAGAGCATACGTACCTTGTTTCTAATTCGTTTTATTAACGCAAATAATGTACTTTTTTACCAACGTTCGTTGACCATGGCCTACGGCTCGTATGCCGTAAAACCAATTCCGCACCTCCGAAAATACAAAAGTTCAATGAGCCCCATCTCGATTGGTGAAAATCGTAAGCATGTCGAAATTTCCATAGTTTTGCCAAGGAGATGTTGCGTACCTCCCACAGTGCCCACTAAAAACGCGTGGACTTCCGCATGTAAAATTTTTTGTTTTAAAAAAAATTAATACGGCCTTCTCGTTTTTGGCCTTCGATCTACTTGCCCACGGATCTTCCGATCCTTCCTCGCCCGATACCAATATGTTGTATAGCCATAGGATTCAATCACACAATAACACAAATATTTCACACACAAAAAAATGAGTCGCGCTCTTCAATTAATCTCTAAATCACAATCTCACCAAATAAATACAATGAACCCTATGAAGGGTATTTAACCTAAATTGCCATACACACACCTACATAAATCAACTTGATCATCACTCACTTAACTAACTCAAACTCGCACAGTGTGAAGTAGTTATATATTTTAACACCTCCCCCTTGATTACAACCGCTAAACTAAAACATAACTCATGATAATTCAACCATGCTTGCCGGTCTATGTCTCGCCTAGGCTTACAATGACTCAAAAATTTTGCAATCTTTTATTTTCTTTTTCTTTGCTTCCAAATTCTATATCCACGAAATTGTTTCATTCTCTCGTTGTGTTTTCTTGTTGTAGCCTTTCTTCACTTGTTGCCGTTGTAAATTTTTTTTGACTTGTCTCGACCTCGTGCCGAAAAACAATATGATCTTGTCTTCTACACCTTCCTCTTCAAATATTTGTACAAACATGGATTGTTGCCACAATATTACATCTTCAAATTGTCTTCTTTACTCGCTCTTTGCGCTCATATTCCGGGTCGGGGAAAAAAAGAAAAATTTAGTAGTGACGGGATTGGGCTACCATTGGGCATCTTGAAAGAGACAAAGAGATACACCAATTAACAATGATGATGTTGGGTCTAACAGATTCAAACAAACCATTGTAGTGCAGGGCAACAAGAAAAAACCTAGCACAAGCCATTTAATACATACACCTCGAGTAGTTTGTTCAATTCCTTGTTGCTTTAAATTTCAATTTCTATATCCTCCATCATACATGATCAATATTCATAATTTGGATTTATTTTAGACTTAAATAAAAAAAACAATGTTACCGATGAAACAGAACTATTAGCTCAAAATGGGAACTCTAGCCCAAAAAGACTCAAAAAACATGAAAAAACGCTCAAAAACAAAAAGTGTGTATTCTAGAATGCATTTGTTTTTTTCTCAAGGCCAAATTTCACCTTTTTAAAAAATTATGCTAAAAACGAAATTGTTTCTTGAAAAAATGATTGAAAAAACACCCCCAGAACAAAACGAGTTGATGTTGGAATAACAAAAAAAACATTGTGTCACACTTTTGACACATTGTAACAATGAAATTAAAGACAACATATTAGGACATTGAAAAATTGTAAAATTCTAAATTTTTTGATAGATGATGTTAAATATAAACAAAATCATGTCTGAAGGGCTTATCATTTCGAACAATTTTTATCCATGTTGTTAAACATAAATATCTTGACTCTAAATAACACTAAAATTGTAATTATTTTCAACCATAACATTAAAGATAAAATTTCGCAAAGGCATAAAAACCTTAATGACAAGTTGTAAATCTCAAGTTTTTAAATCTTAAGTTTTCAAGATACTTCGAACCATGAAATTATGGAGAAATTATATGACTTAAATAATTTTAAAAATGAACAAGTAAATGAAAATTTATTATTCATATATTTGGTTGTTTATATATAAAAAAAATGGTATTTTTTAATTTTAAAATCTATATTTTAAATTATAATTGTTTTAGTTTTAAGAAAATAAAAAATAAAAAATAAAAATCTTTTTATTTATGTTTGTTTATATTTTAAAACATATTTATTATTGTTTTTTTATATTTTAAATAATAATTGTTTTAATTTTAAAAAAAATTAAAATTAAAATATATATATATATATATATATATATATATATATATATATATTTGTTTGTTTATTTTTTAATTTTTTTTTATTGTTTTTTGTATTTTAAAATTTTAATTGAATAGTTGTTGTTGTTGTTTTTTTTTAATAGTTTATGTTTATTTTAAATAGTTTGTGTCCGAAAAAATAAAATACAAAAAATAAAATTAATTTTCCACTCGCCAACGGCCGGAGTGTCGCGCCTCGATGGTGCCGCTCAACTCGCCCTCTAGCCCTACCGGGCGAGGGTGATTCTTGAATCGGCGCAGGGTGATTCTCGAATCACCCTCCGCTCCCCGAGAATCATCCTCCCCGCCACCCTGGGGCCGAGGTCGGCCAGCAGCCGCCGAGGGGTCGCCAGCTCACTCTCCGACCCCCGGCTAGGCAGCGCTTGATGGCGCCACCCGCCTGGCCTTCTCGCCCCCGGGCCGCAGGGAGATTCCCGTATCACCCCTCCGCCCGCCCGGGGGCAGGAGGCTAGTCGAACGGCACCGTCGAGAGATGCCCGCACCACCGACCCTCGGCTGTGCGAGGGCGATTCCAAGAATCGCCTCACCCACCACCGCGAGGTAGGCCAGGCAACCCGACGGCGTCGCTTGCTTGCCTCCGCCCCACCGGGCGAGGGCGATTACGATAATCAACCCTGGGGCCGCGAGGGCGATTCCCGAGAATCACCCCCGCTGGGCGGAGTGGCCATTTTGAGAATCACCCCTCGGCTAGGCGAGGGCGATTTCGAGGATCACCCCTGGCCGGGCGAGGGCGATTTCGAGAATCACCCCTTGCTACAGAGCGCGATTCCGAGAATCACCCCTGTTGTGCGAGGTGATTCCGAGAATCACCCCGCTGGGCAAAGGGCGATTCCGAGAATCACCCTCTACCGAGCGAAAGGCGATTCTCGGTGGACTCACCTCCGCTCAATCGAGGGTGACCTCGTAATCACACTCCGCCCAACCGAGGGTCGGCGAGAAAGGGGGCCGCCCCTCGGCCCTTACCGGGTGGAGGGTGATCCCCGACCGCCCTCCGCCCGCCCAAGGGTGATTCCCGACCGCCTCCGCCCCGGCCTCGGGGCCGAGGTAGGCCGGGCGGCGCCGTCGAGGGATCTCGCCCTCGCTCTCCAACCCGCACCGGGTGGAGGGTGATTTTCGGAATCGCCTTCTCGCCGATTCGGGCTAGAGGTAGGCCGGGGCGGGCCGATGGTGCCACCGTGCTGGGCGCAGGGTGATTCCGAGAATCTTCCTCGCCGCCTAGCCAAGGGCCGGAGGTTGCACGGTGGCGCTATCAGGCCACTCACCGCCCGGGCCCAGTCGGGGCCGCAGGCGGTGTCAAGGAACGATCGATCCCGCGCCACCTAGCTTGCTCCTCCGGCTCCTCGGCTAGGTGGAGGGTGTGATTCCAAGAATCGTCGCGCAGGGCAATTCTCGGTGAATCACTCGGCCGGGGCGAGGGCGTACCCGAGAATCACGTCGGGCGAAGGGCGATCGAAGAATCGCCCCCCACCGCGCAGGTTGCCCGGTGTCGTTGCCGAGGGCCGCCCGTGCCCGCCCCGGCGGCGCCCCGGCTAGCGACGCCGTCAAATGAAGGAGATTGGGTTTTGGATCTATTCCTCGTGTTCAAAGTTTTCTTATACAAATTAAAATTTAAATATTTTTTTATTTTTACTTTTTATGTCTTTATACTAATTTTCTTACTTATTTCTTTTGTACTTGATGATTAGGTACAACACTAACATGTTGCCTACCAAAAGGAAGAAATTGCATTGCCATTGAAAAAGACCCAATGCAATGTAAATTTATTCAACAAAGAATTAATGCTCTTGAATTCTCAAGATGCGAAGCAAGAAGTTGGTTTGAGGAAATGGGATTTTAATGAATCACGTGGCAAAAAAAGAAAAAGAACCTCAACCACCATTATATGGAATGATTGGAAATTGACACTTTGGAAAATCATGACACATGAAAGATCCATTAGAAGATGACAAATGACCAAAATGAAGTAGAAAATGTTGTGGAAGAAGCCATCAATGATGTTCTAGATGATGTTGAACATGTATTAGTTGATATCGTTGAGTATCTTTTAAGTTATGCTTGCAAACAAAGCTCATTTTTGAGATCTATTAACTGGGCTTTTACCGGTAATGTTTAGACTTTGATATTTTGATGAGAAGAACTTTTATTTTTTGAAAAAAACATGATTACTATTTATTTCTTTGACATAAAAATGCAATAAAAATGCTATTTTCTTAAGTTTTTTTTGTTAAGATTTTCCCAAAAATTAGTTTATGTAACATGTTTTTTTTAAACAAAAAGTCTCAAAAGTGGATTTTTTCGCATTCTATTTGTATTGAAAATTTGTATGTTTTTGTCATATCGTTCAAAAAAATATTGGTTTTTTGGTGACAATTATTTGATGTGCATTGAAAAATTAATTAGCAATACATAAACTCGTAGAAAATATAAACTTTATAATATTGACTTTTTTCATTTTTTTACCTATGTGAAAAAGTGAAGATATCATTACAAATTTTTATTTAATTTAATCTTTTTTAAAACACAAGTACATAAATGCACTTAAAAATAAACATCTCACGAAAGAAGAAGACATTAGAAAATGTATAGTGTCAAAATCAACTTTCTAAAAAACATTGGTGATGATACGCCACCACCATTCAAAATCGACATAAAAAGCATCACATTAAAGTGCCAAAAACATGCTAAATCGATTCTACATCACCACTTTTCAAAATCTATGTGTTTTTCTTTGCCACGTCAAAAAGTAGGTACTGCTGCCGTTACCTATTTCATCGGTCACAAGGTTAACATGATAAATTTTGGCATCAAATGGCATATGGTATATGGATGTTTCATTGAATATCATAATAGATGGATGCATAACAACATGACAAACAAAAACAAATGAGAAATCTCTTTCCGAAAATTTTGCATGATAACCTCATGCATAAATGTAGAGAAAGATATCCTACAGCATTATAAAATTTGATGAGAGAAGAACCGGATGTAATCAACAAATACATCCTCAAAGACTCGATTTTCCATGGGGACACAATCCCCGTGATTAGGACACGTTCATACGTCTCGTCTCAAGGATAGGGGAAGGGTCAAGGATATCCTTTACTATCCCAAAAATGAAAGGGATGGCCTCAGAAGGCATCTCCCCGTCATCCTAAAAATAGTGAAGCAACTTTCCCCATGTCCCTAGTATCCTAGGGATAGAAAGGACGGTTGAAAACATCGCCTATTGCTCAAAAGAAAAATGGTCAAGCCCGGGGAAGTCTCTGGGTCCAAATTAGGACAAATAGAGACATCTTGAATCCCTACATGGAATGCACAAGAATCCCAACCAAATGAAAATTAATTAACATATGATTCTCATCATATGCAACACATTCTTCCCGCCTCAAGTGGCATTCAAATGCATTCCATATTTTCATCCCCCAACTTGGCAAGGTCATGGGTGTATATTTATATAGTTTTAGCAACATTGATCTTATGAACAATGGGATTGGATGCCAGAGATTTTCATGAATAGTACGTAACCAATCAAATAGTCAAAAAATTTATCATCTCGTCGTACACTATTTAAAATTAATTGAAGCATGCAACACCTTCCTTTAGTGCATCATGTGTACATATGATATCCTAAAGCCGCCTTGTGCTATCATATACGTTGCTCGCACACTTAAAAAAGGGAACATTGAGTGACATTAGACTTCAAGGGATTAAAATACAATTGGACACAAAGCATGGGGCTCGCAAACAACTCATTGATTTGTGAAATAAATATTGATTTTCAAAGTGATTTTATAAATTGGCAGGAAAGCGTCCCAAAGAGAACTATGAGCTCTTCTTGCTTGATGGAAAATAAAATCCGTAAATATTTTCAAAGTTAAATCTATTGCATTAACCAAGGAACTTCTATTTGCTTCCTTCTTTCTTGGTCATAGTTACATATATCACATTATGGTAACCCATATTCTTCCAATTTGGATTAAACTTGGAGTGGCCATTCCATCCTCATTTAAGGTAAACTAATAGCGTATACGTTTACATAACTCTCTCGTGTTTAAAATGTTAGAACACAGATTGAAATGTAATGTCTCATGTTTGTTTTACACGGTGGGTATTTAAAGATATCGGTCATATAGTGATGACTCTTGGAAATAAGGATATGGATTGATAGCTAACATCATCAAGCCCTGATAATTAACATTGTTAGTGCTCTTCCGTCAAATCCGATGATGTTAAGATATTAGGAAATTCACCATGATTTTAGCATTTGGAATTGGAAAGAGTAGGCTAGAAATCCAAAAAAATCGTACCATTTGACATTATGCAAGTTCTCAAGAAACCCATCCGTAGTGAGCGATAGCAGAGTTTTTGATCTAGCCAATGATATAGATTTACTTTATCATTGGCAAAGCGATGGTCTATGGTAAAGAGTCATCGTTCACCACAACAATATATATTAGTGGAAGACTTAACTCATTTATTTTGAAAATAATGTGTTTCGCAACATATATCGCTATTCGTTGATGTATTTTATGTCTACATTCCCAAGAAATGGATTCTAATGATAGTTTATGTCTAATACTCTCATTGAAATTTATGTTGTGAATTGTTTCGTAGGTTGCTCGGTAGCGCTAGGTGAAGAAGCACGTAGGGTGAATAAAGAATTGTCTAGTTGTTTTTGTTAAATTTTTTAGGCTTCAATTAACTCTCGACTATGGAGATTCTTACATCCATAGAGATTACTTTTTCTTTGACTTCGATGGTATACATTTTTACTTGTTTCTACAATAATTTTGGTGGTACTTTGCTATGTATTTTAAATATTAAATTCAAATTGGTCTTGCAAAGAATATGAATTTAGCTTGGTATTTTTTTTCTTCAAAGCTATTTTTATTATTTTTAACATTGTAAATTCACTCGGTTAAGGATAGAATCAACATCCATACTCCTAATTTCAGTTTAATTTGTTAAGAAAAAGTTATTAAAATTTCCTTTTTTAGCACCTATATTACTATATGTGACAAGAATTTTTTTCATCTTTTAAAGGTTTCATCGTATCCTACTTTTTTAATCGCACAAGGTTGTTTTTTCGATTCCCCGACTAAATAACAAATCGCACTTTGTCGATAAGGGGAAGTAACTATTATGACATGGGATTCCTCCTATTAGTGAAAAATAGTGGCAACAAAGGTAAGCTTATAATTAATATGGACAAGTTGTCTTAAATCCGTCGAGTTTCGTATCAAGTCAAGCAAGCAAAAAAATATTGAAGAAAAAAAAATTAACGAACTTCACATGACATATGCCATAACCTTAAGTTTTAGAACTAGCACCTAATTACCCTAGGTTGTGTCGTGCCTACCCACAACCTTGAGTTGTAAGGTTAAAGAATCTTGGAATCCCATGTTGCAAGGCCATTGACTTGCAATTCCTACTTGTTGAATGGATGTTCCCCGCAAGCCAAATCTAGTTGAATCCACAACTAATGAGCAACATTGCGTAGCATGGAAGGTCCATTAGAAAAAAATTGGATAATCTCAATTCAAGTCAGGAAAATTTTGACCCATCCATAGTGACACAAACCAACAAGATCTACTTAATTCACAAAGTAAATAAAGATGTAAAATATGATTTACGCAAACAAACAAAGCTCCATTTAGGTAAAAAAATGAAAAGAAACTCAATGTCCTCTCTCCGTTGATAATGGAGTAATAGCTACATATGGATTTTCCATACAAACATCAGAAAAAATTATTAATTGTATGTAACGAGCAATGTTCCTCTACTTGGAGGAATGCTCTAATACTAGATGGAACACACAAAGCCCGCACAAACAAAAATACATATGTTTTTTATTAATGAATGAAGGATGATTACAATGAGGGTTAAATATATCCCAAGATCCATTACATGAGGGGCATGATCTTTGATTGTGCCCTTAGTCTAAAAATGGATTTAATTAAATTAATAGAATAATTTTAGACATAGAAGCTAAATCAAACTCATAGCCTCGATCACAAACCAAAATGGTCGAGCAATCGACAAGCTACAACCCGTCGATAATGTTATATTAATAATTGCGTTGAAATTTCCAAATAAAGTTGATAGGTGGATACTTTACATAATGTTTATCAAAGATATAAGTTTGAGTTAATGATGATAATGCTTCTAGTCATCTTTGGAAAAAAGAGAGCATACATGTTGTTTTAAATATTAGGATAAATGTGTAGTGGAAGCTAAGGCCTCCAATGTGCAATGAAGATGACGCTTCTAATGGGAGCAATCAAGTGGGAATGGATTGCTTAATCAAAGGATTTCGTTGTATCCACTCTTCCAACAACACCACCAACTTCCCTTTCTACAACACAATGAATACCCATAGGGATTGAAAATGGGAAACATGTAGTTAAGAGAGTTATAATCATCACTCTGGACTACCAAACAGATAATATTGAAAAACAGCAAAGTATACACAATTTCATCGTCCCTAATCCTTAAAAAAATCACAAGTGACTCCATATATTTTTTTTA
The DNA here is from genome assembly GCA_034641835.2 of Pinus albicaulis. Taxonomy (NCBI): domain Eukaryota; kingdom Viridiplantae; phylum Streptophyta; class Pinopsida; order Pinales; family Pinaceae; genus Pinus; species Pinus albicaulis. The sequence goes on along the minus strand of JAXQQM020065043.1, from coordinate 42,624 downwards.
ACTTAGATGTCTTGTGGTCTCCATTGATTTTCTAAAGGAGTATGGCAATAATCGAGTGGTTTTCGTGGTGCTACCGATCTAGAACTACTTCCACAAGTGTTATATTAGACAAAGAAAAAAATGCCTTTTTAAAACACCGTTGGGGAAGAAGAAACTACAAAATGTCATTATTATGACTCCAACTATTGTTATTGTTTTGGCTGCCTCTTGAACCGCATTCTCATCCATATTAGCAACACCATTCATAAATGGTGAAGTCTCGAAGAAGCATTCTCGCACTCGCTAGTAGATCAAAGAACCTTCTCTAAAGAAGCCACCCAATGGACTATGGCATGTAATGGGCATCCAATTGTTGTGGTGATGCCTCTCCTCCTCATTCATTATGTTGCCTACTCCCAAACCCATATGAGTATCATCATCATGATGGTCTCTACATATAGCTAATTTAGAGGGGGAAAATGATAACTTGCCACAAGGGGTGCTTGAATTTGTCGGGCAGTAAAAAATGAGGATGTCATTGGAATCGAAATGGAGAGATTGATGGATGAAATTCTATTTGATCGACATTCCTCAACATCTAACCATGAAAGTGTGGATGCATCACAAGATCGAGGCCAATCATCAAAAGAATGTCTCAGTGGGTTGACCTTGTCCTTCACTCACACGACCCACATTTCCGACTCTACAACACCGAAGCCCTGAAGCTTATGAATGAATGTTGTTTCTCCATCCGTCGACTTGCATCCGACATGAGATTAAAGTCTTGGCCCCAAAGTGTTCATAATTAAGGGTAATTGTACTCACATAAAAGAACCATTTTGTTATGTCTTAACCTATGAGATTTTAGATGTCATACTTGAATGCCAACTATTGTTGTTCAATGATGAAAGTGCGGAATCCTAACCAAGCCCTCTTCGTGCTTCTAGAAACATTAGAGAAAAATACTTGCTCATCAATGTATCCTCCTTTGCATCCCATTCATATATTGACACAAAGTGTTTAAAATGGAGCAAAGTTCCGCTTTTGCAGCATAATTTAATTTCTTTATGGATTGTAAAGGAAGCCCAAAAATGCAAATTTTTACAACAAATATGATATGGTTATGAATAAATTTAGGGCCAACAATCCAACGTTATGCAATTTTGTGGAAGATCCAAGCACATTGGTTCCGTATGATAAAGAAGTTTAAGTTGATATAGAAATGAATGCTTGCCTCGCAAATATGAAAGTGCAATATAAGAAAAAGGACAAAACTTATTTCCTTTCAACAACAAATCATCTACATTGCTTCGTTGACTACGAAGTAGTCAAGGTTGGGATATATCGTGTCAAAAAAAATTCTAGTTAAATTAGAATTGAACTCCCGTAAAACCTACAAGCCGACAAGAATTTTACCGGTATAGGGACTAAATAATGGGAGTATTTTATTTAGGAACATGATATAAAATGCAAAACATGTTCGTAGATTTCAACCCAAAAACAAGAATCATAAAGATTCCACCAAATGCTCTATAAAATGAAAACGATGTAATTCCAAGAAAAAAATAAATAAAATTCTAAAACCCCGTCATGAATGTTCATAACATGATTTACTAAGGAGTGGATCTACAGCTCATTATGTTTATTCTTTTTAAGACACCATCAAGAATTTTATTCCCAAGCAATTCTCAAGGAGGTTAGAATTCATTCCAAGAGATGTTTGTTGTTGCTAATGGTGATGATGGTTATTGTTAACTATAACAAGGGGACAAGATTTCTAGTGTGAATGCTTGCATTATGAGTGCGCTTTCCATATCGATAGACGAAGGGGATGGACCGATGGAAGACGGTGTTTTCTTTGGTGGTTATGGTGGTGCTCGTGGATGTTGGTCCTCCCAACCGTGACTAAGAATTAGAGTCACAATCTAGCCTTCCACATGCTTTCTTGAATGATGACGACCCTTGTGCATATGCCATTCGCAATACTTTTGGTCCGGAACCTCGTATTTGGAGCAACGCCATTTCTTGCCATCAATTCTTTTGGCATCTTCCGTGCTCTCGATCTATATTGCTAGCAAAACCTAACTCAAAGGGACTCCATGCCACCGCATTACATATGAAAAATATATATCATCTTTTCACATTTTGGAAATATGGGTTCATCGATTTCAACATTCCACACAGAACTCATTTGTGGTGGTGTATCCGGATGAAATTTTGATCTTCATCCGTAGCCGGGAAAAAGCACCTCCACCATATTCGATGTGTCCTCTAAACCATGCGACAACACAAGTTGTGTGTCAATTTGGAGAAATTCACTTTTGGTATGACCAGGTTCAATATTTGGGGTACATGATTGATGAGCTAAGGTGTGCATGTGGACCCAACTAAGATACAAGTCATTCGTGGATTGATGTACCCCCAACCACTCTAATAGATTTCCGCATATTTTTGGTTCTTGCCAACTTCTACCGTAGGTTCGTGTTGGGGTTCTCTCATCATTGGGCCTTAATTCAAGTCACCAAGGGGGGAGCTTAAAAGAAAAGTTCTTTTGTTCTAATCCCAAATGTATAAAAGTTCGACCGAGTTGAAGCATTGCATCTCGCTATGCACCAAGCCTCACATTACCAAACACCTACATCAACCTTTTAATATTGAGACAAATGCCTTCGCTACAGTTATTGGTGTAGTTCTTACCCGCAGGGGCATCCAAAGGGGCATATCAAGCAATGAGATACCGTCGTATACAATTTGAAAGTATCCCACCTATGACAAAGAGATGTATTCCATCGTGCAATGTTGCCGACAATGGAAGCATTACATTATGGGGAAGCAAACGGCCTTCCACACGTACCACCGACCCCCGCAACATAGACACAAGGTAAGTTGTAGAATGATCACCATAAAAATGGTCCACATACCTCGCAACAATTCCATTTGAACATTAAGTATAAGAAGGGAAACAATTAAAAATGTTTTAGACTTCCTCGCCTGACTACCCATCATGGTGTCGACCACCGTGCTCAACTCTTGTGGGAATAAGACTTCTGGGTGGCCGCATCTTTACAAGAGTGATCCAAAATTTGACAATGCATACTAGATGCCTCGGGAAGGCAAACAAGTTCCAAATTTTCAGCTTAAGGATGCATTGTTATGTCACCTAGGAAACCTTTCACGTTCCTTCAAGCGAGCATGATAAGATGATTTGGGCACACTTGAATCGAGCGCTAGACATTTCAGTAGAGAAAACTCGTGGTAGTGCTACAAAAGTATTTTTATTGGCCGAACCTTCGATGCACGTTGGGAAGTACATCAGATCTTGCATTGCCTACAACATTGCCAAACCGACCATCAAGAAGAAAGGCCTATATACTTCATTGCCTACTCCTAGTCAACCTTGGTAATCCATATCCATGGATTACATGTCGGCCCTTCCTTCTACCAAGCATGGCAATGACTTCATTTTTGTGGTCGTCGACAAATTCTCTAAGATGGCCATTATGGCGGCCTGCAATAAGAGTATCACAACAGAGGCCACAACTAAGCTCTTATTTGAATGAGTGTGGATACACTTTAGGATCCCATATTCGGAATATCTCAAATCGAACAACAAATTCTTAAGCACGTTTTTAGCAAGTCTTTGGTTGATGTTGGATACAAAGCTCACCAAGTCCACAACTTTCCACCCCAAAATCTGATTTCCAAATAGAGGTCGTCAACAAGATGATCGTAGATGTTCGCGCATATACAACTCGAAGCATCCACACGCACATGGGATGAAAGCCTCCCCTATGTCCAACACAACTACAACAGCTCTCCATACCTCAACTAGCCATAACCCCCTTTCAAGTGAGGTTTGATTCTGTACCCACCAAGTGTCCCACTGATGTGGCCATACCATTTGCAATACTCCAGTAGAGTCAAGCCATGTCCACCTGAAGTCGATGTGGCAAACAACTTCATTGAGTGCATTTAGCACATGCTCTAGCAAGTCCATGACATATTGGATAGAGCCAATGCTTAGTACAAGGAAGAGAGCGACCAATATTGGGTGCCACACAAATTCCGTGGGCGACAAAGTTTGGCTACATTTACAAAAGGAGCGCCCGTTGGGCCCCACCGCAAGCTTCACCCACTTCGATATGGGTCATACACCATCACAAAGGTTGTATGGGACATCGCTTTCGAGCTCAACATTCCATCATTCCTTGGTCTTCACCAGTTGTTCACTGACCGCCTTCGCCATACTTTCCACCATTACTACACATCCTATTGCAAAAAAACTCACCCCATTGAAGTTAAACTCAGATCGCATGGAACATGCCACAAATGATTGGATCATGGACACGCAGATTAAGAACACCCACCAATAGAGTATCCAACTATATCAAGTTGTCAAAGCACTAACCCTTCACGAGGGAAAGAAGTCTACCAGACCAGGTTAAACAAAAATTTCTCACCTCATGGAAGATCCGCACACAATGGGGACCATTGATTCTTAAGGAGGAGGATCGATCTAGGATATTGGTGGCCACCGCCTATTCCACCTAGACCTCCACTTGCCTCATAATTTTCCTTGTTTATAGCGCATTTACTATTTTTAGAAGTTTTTTAGGTCTTGAAACTTCTGAACAAATTTCTTTAACCCCTTAAACGTATGTTTTTTTGAGGTCCACAACAAGACCATAGCCATAGGTAGATGCCTATGACAAATCCTTTTTAGTACTCAAAGAGATATTTCTAACAAGGTATTTTACGTGCCAAACAGAGATAATATTACTATGCTATGACCTCTAGTTGGTCGTCTAACTAACCCCAACGAGGGCCACAAATTCTTGGTGTTCCATCTCCTAGGGTTAGGGTTTTAGTTTTTTATGTTTTCTCCCTTGTTTTTCATCAATAAAAATGCCCTTGAGCCTCTTTGTAACATAGTTCAAAGGCATGTAGCCACGACATCTTTTCTAAGAGATAAGCTACCATCTCCCCGAGCTTGTTTATTTCCATTATAAAGTAATATTTCAGCTTCTTTGATATTAATGAAATGAAGATTTCTTTCTACTACATCTCCGTGTTTATGTTTATATATGTATTTTGTTGTGTTCCCGCATAACTCTATATCATAAGACGAAGAATAGAAGAGTTGGAGAATAGAAGAAATGAAGATGAAAAAGTAGATTGAAAGCTCGAAGAAGAAATATATGAAGAATAGGATGTTGAGGAGAGAGACCCAACAACAAGGTTTATTTCATACTTGAGAAATAGAGGCAAGCAAGAGTTGAAGTTCCCCGTTATGATAACAATCTTAGAGTTGATGCGCTCATTGATTGGATTGGAGAACTCGAAAGATACTTCGAGTATGAAAATGTTTAGGATCCAAATCAAGTGAGATTTTCCATTATGAAGTTGAAGGGTCATGCTACACTATGGTGGGACATGCTACAAAAATATAGAGTAAATAATCAACTATAAAATATCAAGACTTGGAAGAAGATGGTCACAAAGATCAAGGATAAATTTCTACATGTTGATTACGAGCAAAATTGTATAGACAAGTACATAATCTAAAACAAAAGGAAACCTTTGTTTGTGAGTACACCGAAGAGTTTTTCAGACCGTCACTTCAATCCGTAAAGGAACCAAAATTCCAAAGAGTCGCAAGATATGTGAATGGAATGAAATAGTTTATTCAAGAATTAAAATGAGTACGCATTATTTTCTAATGTAGATGAAGCCTATCACATTGCCTTGAAGGTAGAGGAAAAATTGAATAGGAAAACACATCGTAAAGGTAGAGGAAGAGGTTTTAGAGACAAAGGTAAGATAGGGAATGCTAGAGGCAAAGGAAGAAGAATCCGCCTACTGTCAAGGTGGTAGAGATGGAAACAATGTTGGAAGAAGAAAAGGAATTCTGGAAGAGGAAGGGGAGAAAGTATGTAATTACTTGTTATCACCGTGGAGTTGAAGGGACATAAGAAATATGAGTGCCCGAAGGAAAAAAATTAGGGAGAAGAGGTGAATCCGAAACACAAGTTACACAAGCTGATGAAGCTTTTTGTTGCTAGAGAAATTGTGACCGTATTTCACCAAGAACGGGGATCAAATTTGATGTTTTGCGTAATGTTTCTCATGCTTGATGAAAAAGATAGTTGAAGAACTAGAACAAAGCAGAAAGTTTTTCAAAATAAAATTCAAGGTCCAAGAAAAGTGTTGTAACTTGGTTATAGATGGTGGAAGTACACAAAATTTAGTGTCCATCAAGCTATGGAAAAACTAATTTACTCAAAATTTTAGTCCATCCAAATCCTCACAGAGTCTCATGGTTGCTAAAAAGGACAACATGACCGTGATCGAGAAATTATTATTAAATTTTCAAATGGAAGCCTTTAGGAGAACATATTGTGTGATTTGGTTGAGATTGATGATTTTTTTAAATACCATGATGCCCAAGAAACACATATGAGTTCAAGAAGGATGGACAACAAGACAAGCTCACACTGGTAGAAGAAACAATAGAAAGTTGTTGATGTACAAGACGGTAACAACATTACCATGTTGTGTTCAACCAAGGAGTTTTTATATGAAGAAAGAAGGGAAAATTTTTATTTAACAAAGATTCCAAAGGTTGTATAAGAGGAAGTGGAATTAGAAACCATACTTGTAGAAATTAGATCCTCGTTAGGTGAATTCAAGGATGTTGTTGTTGATGAATTACCAAAAGGAGTACCTCCCGTGTGAAGTATTACTAATCGATTGACTTGATCCTTAGATCGAGCTTACCAAACAAGGCACCTTACAAGTTGATCAAAAGAATAAAGAGTGAGAAAGTAAATAAGCGGTGTACAAGAGTTGCTTGACATAGGACTAATAAGAGAAAGTTTAAGTCCATGTGTAGTACCACTAATATTGACTCCAAAGAAAGGTAAATAGAGAATGCACAAATTATAAAGACACTAATAGGATAACCATCAAGTAATCGATTTCTTGCCAAGGATGGAGGATATTATGGTCTCGTTTCTGAGTGGGGCTACATATTCCATAAATATAGAATTAAAGAGTGGTGATGATGAAATCCGAAACAAAGAAGTTGATGAGTAGAAGACTATTTTCGTGGAAGAAGGATGGATTTTTTGAATGGTTGGTTATGCCATTTGGGCTAACTAATGCCCCTAGCACATTCATGAGGCTCATGAGTGAGGTCTGAACGTTTTAGAAAATTTGTTGTAGTATACTTGGATGACATTTTAATTTTTAGCAAAAACAAACTTGCAGCATCGGGAACATGTAAGGCAAGTGTCGTAGCGCTGAAGGAAGATAAGTTGTTGATCAACCCGACAAAATGTACATTCATGCAAGATGACTTAGTATACTTTGGATTTGTGATTTCCAAGGAAGGTTTGAAGATGGATTCCGAAAGGCAAAGGCTATCTCGTATTAACCAACACCTCATTCTACCTTTGATATGAGGAGATTTCATGGATTGGAAAGTTTCTACCAATAATTCATTAGGAATTTCGCTATATTTGTGCACCTCTTATCGAGTGCATGAAAAAGGGAAATTTTAAGTGGAAAACAACAACAAGAAAACATTTGCAACTTAAAAAAGAAGGTGATGTGGAGAAACCTATTTTGGCGCTTCCAAGCTTTGATAAAGGATTCCAAGTTGAATATGATGCAAGTGGGACAAAAAATAGGGAAATTTTTAAGTTGAGAAGGGAGACTAGTAGTATTCTTCAATGAAAAGTTGAACGCCACTAAGAATAAGTGTTATATATATGATTAAGAAATTTATGCTATTGTAGAGGCTTTGAAGAAGTGGAAACACTATTTGTGCCCAAGGCCCTCTATCTTGTTTACCGATTACAAGGCATTATAATATATCAACAATTAAGGTAAGTTAAATCAAAGGCATTCTAAATGGGTTGAATTCTAGCAAATTCATACATTTATTCTAAAGCATAGATCTAGAAAGTCAAACAAAGCTACGTAATATCAGTAGGAGAGTGTTTCTACTCAACACTTTGTTAGTATAAGTGGTGAGTTTGGAAATCATGAAGGAGTTGTATACATAAGATTTCGATTTTGGTGAAGCTTGGAAAACTTGTAAAGCACTTGGAGGTGGACATAACCATGTTCTTGGATTACCATATTCAAGAAGGGTTTTTATTTAAAAATAAATTATTGTGCATTCCACAAGGGTCAATGAGGTTGAATATTATTAAGGAGCTACATGATGGGGGATTAGGTGGACTCTTTGGCATGGATAAGACCACAATGTTGGTAAAGGATAGTTATTTTTTGGCTTAACATCAACAAGGATGTCATAAAATTTTTTTGAGTGTTGTAGAGTTTTCCAACTAGAAAAGGTAGAAGTCAAAATACAGGGTTGTATACCCCATCACTGTATGAGAAGGCCTTGGGAAGATATGAGCATGGAATTTTTCCTTAGGGATACCAAAGACACAAAGGAAGCATGCTCCAGTGATGGTTGTTGTAGATCGGTTTTTGAAGATGACACATCTAATAGCATTCAAAAGGACAAGTGATGCTACTGAAGTGGTTGTTTTATTCTTCAAAGAAGTAGTGATACTACATGGTTTACCAAGAACCATTACTTCAGATAGAGATACAAGGTTCCTGGGTCACATTTGGAGGATTTTGTGTAAGAAAATGGTATCTAAGGATAATTTAGTCTATCACTTACAACATAGATGGATAGACTAAAGTAGTGAACAAGAATCATGGAAATTTGTTGAGAACCTCGAAAGTGGCTAAAATCCCAACTAGTGGTGTATGGTTTTGGCACAAACAAAGTTTGAATATATGGCTCAATGAATAGATCCACTAATAAGAGTCAATTTCTGTATCGTTTATGGCCAATCACAGAAGGTGATGTGGATCATAGAGTTTCCAATACTTAGAAGGAAGAGTGTTGATGCAAGTGATTTGGCACATAACATCTAAGAAATGATTTGGCAATATAACATCTAAGAAATGCATAACCAAACAAGTGAAGAAAATATTGAAATAAAGTAATGACGAGTATAAGGAAAAATCATATTTCAAGAGAAGAGCTAAGGTTTTTGTAGAAGGAGAGTTGGTAATGATGTATCCGCGGAAATAAATATTTCGTGGGTACCTACAACAAGTCAAATATAAGAAAATAGGTCCATGCGAAATTCTTTAAAAAATTAAAGAAAACACCTCTATTTGAGTTGCAAAGAGACTTGGATATCTCTACGATATTCAATGTTGTTGATCTGTATGAGTTCCATGAAGGAGAAAGCAATGAAGGGATATGTTGCCATTGAGTGGAAGGAACAATTACCCGGTTAAACCTATTGAAGCGATTAGAAATTCTAGCCTAAAGGCTTGGAAAGAAGCCGGAAATGGATGTTTGGAGTATTTGTTGAAATGGGAAAACATGGGTTGAATATGCATCATGGGTGGCCCAGAACGAGTTAACACGCCTATGAGGGAATTCAATATTTGAAGGAACTACCATGAGTTGGTAGCTCATATTTTCTTACCAAGGGTGTCCCCAATGCAAGAGCATCCTTCGCCTCACAAAATCCTCATCAACCAAAAATACTTTTTTGTTTGATTTCTAATCTCCCAAGGAAAATAAGTGTTGCTACTCCCATGTGCTTTGAGTTTTGACACTCCTATTGTGTTAGTTGTTGATACACCTAGTTGATAGTTGTTGTTGCTCCTATAACTATGTTTTATCACAACAACGATTATTTTTGAGTTGCTAACACTCTAGGATCACGTGTTGAGCTCTTGTTGCGTGGAGTTTTCTTACCTCCTAGGATCTCATGTTAATACTCATATTGTGTGGAGTTGTTGACACACCCAAACAAGCTACAAGAACAACAAGTGAGTTGCTAACTCTTAGTCATCATGCTTGATATAGGGGCTTCATTAGGGGATAAATACCATACCACGTGCATTCATATTGGGGGATATATATTGAGAAAAAGTGACATAATATATTGTGCACTATAATAGGGGTAAGGGTTTTATATTAGTAAAATTTATAAAAAATGGAGCTCAAGTTAATGAAAAAATATAAACGGTATTAAATATGTTGATGAAAAAAAGGATACGTACGATATCTAGTGAAAGTAGGGGTTTAAATTGGGAAGATATCTTTGCGTTTATATTGGTAGGGGGTTAAATAATGTGATTTTTTAGAGGTATTTTCCAATAAGTAGCCAAATTAAGGGTATTGTTTAGTATGCATAAACACGTGTTTTATGTCAATTTTCCTTGAGAGGCTTATATTAATTACAGAAATTGAATCAATTCGGTTCTAGAATGTGAAGAGGTCGACAACATGGGAAACAACTTATTTTAATTGGAATGTGAAGGAGTTAGCAATGTAGGAATAAATTACAAGAACAATGGATAAAAATGACTTTTGGATTTTGGCGGTTGACTCTTGCACGATTGGAGAGAGTGTGGCTTGGTTGTTGTGCGAGTTAATGAGGGTGTTTTGGTTGTTGTTGTATTACTATGTGACAACACATGAATTGCAAGTACTCACAAGGACTCCACTCTCAAATCTGAATTTCATTTGTAACAACACATTTTGAATGAATAAAAAACATTTGAAATCTATTTTGAGTTCTCGCAAGCATGCTTAATTTAATCTCTCTTTATGCCTGTGATTTAACAGTTATTTGAATTAATTTAATACGGTAGCCAAAACCAAATAACTAGGGATGTGCACTCTATAACAATAATTTTGGTTCTATAATTTATATATAAATTTTATAAAACCTTGAATTGGATCACAATACCTTGTATCAATCCTGCTTTGATCAACAATTAAGAAAATAATTGCCTTTTTGTTACAATGTCAAATTTACCTTGCAACTTGCTAAACCTATCCATGAAGCATCATTGCAAATTCTAATGCAAAGCTATGGTAAATAAGAAGTGCATCCTTAACAAAGAGGTAAGTGAAATACTTACCACTAAATAATTGGAGATAAAAGGAAATGAGTTACATACCTATCTTTCATGTAAATATATCATTTAAAGAAGGTTCTCATAGGTTAAATATAATTACATATTTACATTCATTGACTAAAAAACTTGTTTTGTGATTTATTGATGACAATTGTCGATATGGTACAATAATAATCAATTATTAACCGGTCATTTTTAAATAAATAAAATAAATTTAATATTTAAATAGATCTTTATAAATTTTAAAATTTAGTTATATTTTTTAAAACTTATTTTAAAAATTATCCATTCCAAAATTATTATAATAAATTTATTTTTTAATTATCCATTCCAAAATTATTATAAAAATTAATTGAAAACCAAAATAATTTAACTCCAACTTAAGTGGTTCAAAACATTTTAGATCGATAGTGAATTACTGCAACGTTTATCATAGTGGTGAATATACGGAACGACACCTTAAAAAAATCTCGTTTCGTTTGCGATTTTATTGTTCAAAATGGTCGATGTAACTATTACGATGGTTAATTATAGGAAATCATTTTAAAATTATTATAAAAATATGTTATTTAAAAAAATATTTTATTGATAAAATTTAATTGATTTTTCGATAGATTTTACGAGGGTCTAATTTTTTAAAATTTAGCGAGAAATTTATTAAATCACAAGTTGGTATTTCGGAATATTTGAATCCATATATATCGTTAAAAAAACCAATTTAAATAACACAAATCAAAATTTAACCTCAAAATTTTTAACTAGATTCCAACACTAGAAACTCCAAAAAAAAATAACACTAAATAACTCCAAATAATTTAGCTCCAACTTAATTGGTTCAAAATATTCGGATCGATAGTGAATGGCACTATTTACCATAAATAATTCAAATATCTAAGCTCCTCATAATTCCAATATTCAAGCAATTTAACTCCAACTTAATTACGAAATACTAGCCCACAAGCAATTTTTTTGGGAGTTGTCTATTGAGCGAGAGGAATTGCGGGGACGGCTAAAGTGGAGTTTGTGCTGCGGGCAAAAAAAAATTTTAAATCTTGCGGTAACGTGTTTGAACCATGTTTTTTATGGTGGAAATGGGTTCAACACCATCAAACACCATCAAAAACTAGTAGAAGCACAAAATAATCAAGTTTGATAGCTATACCTTGGATTTACAAAAATGCTTCCTAAATTTTCTTAAAATCTGCTGAAATTTCTATGATTTTAGGGACAAAAAATTAGTCGAGTTAGACTAGTGCATTTTTTTGGTAGGTAGATTGCACCGCCCTGCGATTTTGGAAATCTGTTTTGTTCCACCTATCCAAATGAATCATTTATTGTGATCGCCCTAAATACATTTATGTATGAAATAAACTCTGGTGGGCCATGATTCAAGCGTTCGTAACATACGAGTGGGCCATGATTCGAAAATGTGAAATTGCAGAGAACTTTTCTTCCACTTAGATTTAAAATTACGGCATTAGTTGCATCTATCCACCCATTAAAAACAATTTAATAGTAAAGAGATAATAATAAGTATATATCATAGACTCAATTTCTTGACAAAATGAGGCCAAAAATCAACCGAGAGGTAAGTGTTGATTGGTTTTCAAACTATTAGCGAAGTAACGAGATATTAGAGACATCAAGGGAGTAACAAAGTTGCGGCTGATAGGTCTTTGAAATTGTGACATAATCCAGCTCAGAGTAACGACCAAAATGCGAGGTGAAGCGCGCAATTCCAATCTCAGCAACACATCTTCAATCCTGCCAACTTCCTTTGTAATTGTGTATCTAATGGCAACCCCTCCACATCCACCTCAACCTCAGCCTCACATGGCACCAATGACAACGGCTTAGTATGTGATGTGTACTTCATTAATCACGAATGCACGGATGTCAAGAGAACCTTGACCACTCCTCTCTACCATCGCCTCACAAAGCATGACTTGCAAGTATTTTTAGAAAAGCGACAATTGTAGGAGGGAGATAACATAACTCCACAAATTGAAAGTGTCATTCGAACAACCTCGGATTCATATAGCAATTTTCTCTCCTGGCTATGCGGATTCGCGATGGTGTCTCGATGAACTTCTATGTCCAAGTGCGGGTCCACCATTATCTTAGGTCTTCCATGGTGTCGAAGCCTTTCGAGCTTTCTTGGATGCGTGGAAAAAATGGAGTCTATGCTCGATCTCTCTGTGTGCTCAAAGAAAAGAAAACATCTGGCGGTCGACCCGATACGTTAACATCGATGAAAAATGGAGGTGTTATCCACAAAATCGGACACGATGGTGCCAATCAAATCAATCTCATATGGCTTGTTTCAAACCAATCTTTTGATTGAGCCGCCTCCTCAACTTTGAAGGGCTCTCTCAAGGGTTAATGATTTTTGATAGAAATATAGATGGCTAACTCTATATGGGGTAATAAGCATGTAAATGATAGATATTAGTTGTAAATCACATTAGCAAGTGCACATTGGGCTTATGGAGTCAAAATAGTTTCAGTAAAACCAATCAATCTACTTAGCATGGAAGTTGAGGCATAATGAGTTTTAAATCAGAAGTACATGTGGCGTAAAAAAAAAACGATCGGTTGCCTATATATGAAGTCGAGCATCAAAGGTGAATTCTAAGTAACATAAGCAAACATTGCAATAGGATAGTAAAAAGATGCAATCAAACAAGAACACACTAGAACTCTTTATGAATCTCAAGTTGGCTAAGTAGAATTCTACGTATTAAAGTAGAAAACAGTCACCCCAATAACCTGATCTTTTACTAAAAAATGTCCAACCCTTTGCTAATTCGACTTCTTGGTCTTTAATAGACCATTTACAACATGAGATGATCTCATCTTCTGCTAGATACCCAATTCCTAACTCTTGACACCTTTCATAACCATAAACATCAAATTTATGACAACCAGACACTATCTGTATGATCACCATTTCAACTAGGACTCAAACTCTTCATTACTATCTTTAACAACCTAATCCTAACAACCTTGTCTATTTGAAATTACATCATTTGCCAAATGTATCATCACATGGTCGAATTTGGATGATAGACTTCCAGTTCTTCATGACCACTTTCTTGACCTCCACAAGCGAAACCAAACCATGTTTTTTAGGCATAAGTCCTTTGCACTCTTGAGACACTTTGACCATCATGAACTCATCATTTCAAGGTTATTTGCTGTTATAAAATTGAATTAGCACATGCCAAAACCCTCCCTAGATTCCGTTGCAAAACCATCATCAAGCTTGTTCAAATGAAATTTGAAATAGACACAACATTTATGAAAACAACACAGTTTCGTAGTGCCTTTCGTAGCATTGCTCTTTTACCATTTTTTCTTCAAAATATTGATTTATTTCCTCCGGGATTATCTTCATTTATCATTTAATACATCTCCCTAGTAGTTTCAGGTCATAATTCATACTTTTTCCTTCAACATTTTATGAGAAAGAGTGAAAAAAAGGCTATTTACAACGGTTCGTAGCGCTTTTCACTCTTTACACTATTTGTGCTACGAGAAAGCTTGTTGAGTGAGCAATTTTGTCAAAATTTTTCCAAAATGAAAATTGAAAATGTGCCAAAAACTCAAATCAACCTGATTTCATCATTTTAAAAACATATCAAGTGAAAAACACAGTATTCACATTGCTTTATGACTTTAACTTCTTGCATGATTTCTCCTATTTTCTGAAAAATAGGTCTTTGCTTCAAGTCTATATCTCCTAATCCATGATGTATTTTGAGAAACTAAAGGCGGTAGTTATAGAACATTATGTCTTTAATAAAAACCTCTCTTGTTTTTTGAAATAAATCTCCTGCTTGTCCATAACTTGCCTTTGAAAAACATGTGTAAAACAAAGAAAACTCGAGTTTTTACGAAAAATAAAACTTCAAAGAAAGCCTTATATATCTAACAAATAACACTTGTGAGAAAAGCTGAAGAGAGGTTATTGTAGTTAGGGCTTTTATGAAGACAAAACTCTATTAGAATTCAAAAATACTTTTGCATTTGGCCGGAAACGAGAACTTGGGGTGTGGGGTCACTAAAGGTCATGTACGGGGCAGGTTTTGTAACAACGGTTTCATAGCGCATTTTAATTTATCAATTTATCCCACCTCCTAATTAATTTGAAGAAACTAGAGGAGGTTGCATGATTAGTTACTACATTAGGAAGAAAAACCTCTTTATTTTTTCCTAAATTTGTTTTCAATTGCTCGAAACCGCCTTGGAAGTTGAGACTTGCTCAAAACCGAAATAGAGTTTTTGCTTCATAACTTTCGGTAGTTTCGATAGCGCAAATCAACTTTTGAACTGTGACGCTAGGAAAGGCAGCAGTTCTTGGTTAATTTGACCGATTATGACATGAAATTTTAGGAAATGACTCACAAATGCAAATTATGGATATTTGACAATGAATGGACCTTAAAAAGACTTTATTTGAACATAAGGATGGGCTTTGAACTTATAAAAATCTAACTACCATAGCAAACCCCCTAAATTGACCTATAAATAATTTGAACCATGAAAAAAAACAAACATAACACAATGATGTTTTTTGAAAATTTTCAGGTGATAACAATGGCTCCACTAGGGATAGTGTGCCTTTGTGGTACACTAAGAACCAATAGTTCCGGTGCTACTGCTCCAGTCTTCTTGGAATAAAAACTTTGAAATTTTACCAAGTCTTCTTCAAACTCTTATAGCCTTCAACTCGAGCTCAAGAAACGATGATCCTTTAATAGAAGAACCAAATCTGTACCTACGAAAAGATGTAGTCGACTTTGAGCTTATTCACCTGCTCTACCTACCTACTCATTCTGATATCCATTTCTGTAACTAAATGAACATGAAACTTCCAATGAAGCCGATCATCGATCGATATGACACTTGAATCTCTTGACTATGCTTGAACTAAAATACATGTAATCTTGAAATAGCCAAAGAAACATAAGATGCTTGATCTTCAAAATGAAAATATAATTGGAAATATGAACTTTAAATCTTTTCCATGTAGTCGAAGCTATAAAGATCATAGAAGACATGTCACCTTTGAAGCTTCTCATGACGTGCATAAGCTTTGGACCATACATACATGCTTTGATAAACCACATAAGACAGTTGTGCTCTCAAGCTAGCACTGTTGATTTTCAAAAATGAGTGTATTCTTCCCCAAACTCAAAGGAGAAAGGTGGCAACACCCTCTCTTTGTTTTACGGCATAAAAATCATTTGAAAAGACTAATCTTGATCATGAATATTATGAGATTGAGTTTTATCTTCTAAAAATTCAATATATTTTTCATGGTTCTTAGCAACTTCATCCACAAATTGAATCTTGACTTCTAACTTGCACTCGAATGATTTCGGATTAGAAGAGCGAGGATAAAGAAAAATTTTCACCTACTTCTTCATTTGTGTGATCATCATTTGATGTGAAATTTGATGAAAGAAATGACATGAAGAATCAACTTTTTCTTGCTTTTGAGGATTAGCAAGCATTTTCCAATATTTCTTCTTGATGTTTGAAATGATTCTCATACTCTAGATGATCAAAATCGACAAATCTGCTTTGCAACTTTTCATCAGACTCGAGAGGATGTAACATGGTTATCATAAAATAAACTCCTATTGGGTTTCATTTTCATCCAAGAGAGGATATCCTTTCTTCTTGGTGATGAATAGTCTTGTCATGAAGGGACTCTAAAATTTCCTCATCCATGAACTCATCATCTTCTGCTGGTCTCAAATATTCCAATAAAACTCATAGAGTGTTTACAACGATCTTTGACCGAGTAATAGGAGGAGGGATGGCCTCTTTGTCCATCTCATAAAATGCAACATGGAAATAAAATGAGAGAATATAATGAACCATTTTGGCAATATTTCATACCAAGACCATGCTTTTCCTTCTAAAGTGGCCATAAACATCTTCATAAGACAATCCTCGGTGAACCTTAAGATTGTGTACATGTATATGGAATCTAACCAAATGAAACTGACATTGTCTTTTTCATCTTTGAATATAGGAAGATCGGTTAACCATTCAACCTTTAGCATAGGATTTGGAAAACCGGATCTGTGAGACCGATTCATAGGGCCATACACAGCATTTCATTCTTACCCAATGGAACTCATTCTAAAACTTCATCAAGCTGCGATCTTCAAGCGGTGGAGTCACCTTCCCGATTGATTATTTGATGTGTGGAGTCACCGAGGTAGATACGACCTCGAAAGCTTCCACAGGCTCTTCTTACCTTCGGAAGTTCTGACTTCAAAATCTCGAAAGTATAATCTTCGGACTCTAGGGCGGACGCACCAAAATGTTATCACAAAATCGGACCTAATAGGTTGCCGATCAAATCAATCTCCATGTAAGCATTTCAAACAATATTTTGATTGAGGCTTAGCCTCCTCCAACTGAGAGGGCTCTCTCGAGGGTTAATGATTTTTGATAGAAATATAGATGGCTACCTCTATGTGGGGTAATAAGTAGATAAATGATAGATATTGGTTGTAATCACGTGCGCCCAGTGCACATTGGAGGCTTATGGAGTAAAAATGGTTTCACTAAAACCAATCGATCTACTTGAGGAAGTTGAGGCATATCGAAATTTTAGTCGAAGATACACATGTGAAAGCAACCAAAAAACACGATCAATTTGCCTATACTTAAGTCGAGCATCAAAGATGAATTACGAGTAACATAGAAAAACACCAACGCAATAGGATAGTAAAAAGATACAATTATAACAATAACACACAAGAACTCTTTATGAATCTTAGTTGGCTAAGTAGAATTCTACAGCTATTAAAATTTGAAAACCGGTCACTTACAATAAACACAATCTTTTGCTAAAAATGTCCAACCCTTTGGTAATTTAAACTTCTTGGTCTTTAATGAACCATTTAAAACATGAGATGATCTCATCTTACACTGAATACTTTGAATTCCCGACTCTTGACACCTTTCATAACCATAAAACATCAAATTTATGACAAACTGAGACACCTATCCTACTTGATAGTTCTATTTCAACTAGGACTCAAACTCTTCATTACTATCTTTAACAACTAATCCTAACAACCTTGTCTATTTGAAATTACATAATTTTCCAAGTGTATCATCACATGGTCGAATTTGGATGATGGGCTTCGGTTCTTCATGACCGCTGTGACCTCCACAAAAGCGGGGAACCAAACCTTGTTTTTAGGCATAGGGTCCTTTGCACTCTTGAGACACTCGACCATCATGAACTCATCATTTTGAGGTTATTTTTTCTTATAAAGTTGAATTAACACATGCCAAAACCCTCCATAAGTTCCAGCTGTCCAAAACCATCATCAAACTATTCAGATTAGATGAGCTAGACCTACGCTACGAAAACAACACAGTTTCGTAGTGCCTTTCGTAGTGTTGCTCTTTTACCCTTTTTTCTTCAAAATCTTGAGTTATTTCCTCCAGGATTATCTTCATTATCATTTAATACATCCTCCCTAGCAGTTTTAGGTCATAATTCATACTTTTTCCCTTCAAAAATTTATGAGAAAGAGTGAAAAAAAGTTGCTACAATAGTTTCTTGTAGCTTTTCACTCTTTTACATTGTTTAACGCTACGAGCGCTGAGTGAGCGATTTTGTCCAAATTTTTCCAAAATGAAAATTGTAAATGTGCCAAAAACTCAAAATCAACCTGATTCCATAATTTTAAAAACATATCAAGTGAAAAACACAATCATTCCAACCTTTATGACTTCTTAACTTCTTACTTGATTTCTCCTGTTTTTCTTAACAAATTGGTCTTGAGCTGAGCCTATATCTCATAATCCATGATGTATTTTGAGAAATGGAAGGAGGTTTTTATAGGCCATTATGTATTGAATAAAACCTCTCTTGTTATTTTGAAATACATCTCCTGTTGTCCATAAAATTCATTTGAAAAACATGTAGCCATGAGGAAAACTACGTTTTACGAAAATAGGGCTTCATAGAAAGCCTTGTATCTCTAGCGATAATACTTGTGAGAAAAGTGAGAGAGGTTATTGTAGTGGGGGATTTGATGAAGACAAAACTCTTTCATAATTCTATAATACTTTGAATTTGGCCGGAAAACTAGACTTGAAGTTGATTGCTAAACGGTTATGTATAGGACATTTTTGTAACGAGCGATTTCGTATGACGCATTTTAATTTATCAATTTCTCCCACATCCTAATGAATTTGAAGAAACGGAGAGAGGTTTCCGTAGATAGGTCTGTTAGGAAGAAAAAATCTTTCGGTTTTCCTAAATTTGTTTTGTTCTTTCAGCTCTACTTGTAAGTTGGCCCCGCTCAAAACCGGAAAACGAGTTTTTGCTTCATAACTAATGGAGTTTGTAGCGCAAATCAACTTTTTTGAACTATTGGTGCCATGAAAACGTGGATTCTTGGCTAATTTGACCAATTTTGACATGATACTTTATGAAATGACTCAAAAATGGAAATTATGGATATTTGACAATGAATGGACCTAAAAAAGACTTTATTTGAACTTAAGGATGGGCTTTGAACTTATAAAAATCTAACCTACCCTTAACCAAACCATAAATTGACTTCTAAACCTAATTTGAACCATGACCAAAAACAAACATAACACAATGATGTTTTTTTGAAAATTTTGAGTGATAACGGGAGGAATGCTCTCTTTGAAGGCTGCGAGAAATAAAATGTTTTGACAAATAGACTTATAAGGAATGCTCTCTCCACTTTGCGGATGCTTTGAGATTAGGTTGGAAATCTTATGGGCCTCCATCATCATATATTGCGGGGATGCTACCGCAGTTCATTGGAAAGCTAAGTACAAGGAGTCTTGATGTAATTGATGCTCCCACCATATATCCCGGTAGTTGGGCTGACGGGCCTCCAACGTCTTGCCTTGTATGGATTCTCTCCTCACCAATGCTCCCGAATTGGTTTGGGAACCTGTGAACCTTCAAGATATTAACATGGGTGGGTGCTCCACTGCGAGAGTGCTGCAGAAACTGGTCGGAAGCTGCGCGCTTCAAAGTCTTGACTTGGGTGGGTGTTTCACTCTAACCTTATATAGTTCCACATCCCCCCCCCCTTATATATTATTAACTATTATTACTTGGTCATCGATATTTATGTGAAAGAAGCTGTTAAATGTAAAAAAGAATTTGGAGGTAGTAGAAGCTAAAGAGCATGAAAGAGATTGTACAATCCATATAATAACATGCGAAAACCAGGCTTTAGCGAAAGCAAACAAAGTTGTAAAAGGCAGATGGACTTGCTACAAAGTCTCTCCTAATAGGGAAGACATAATGGCAATGCATGAAGTCGGAGGTGAAAAACATGAAATTTGCGATTGGAGAATATAAAAGGTGATGAATCTGCGAAACCATCCTAGGATAAGGGAAAGTAGTTGCTAAAATAGACAACCATCGAACGTCGAAGGAGCAAAGAAGAGAGATTCATAAAAACTCACAAAACACAGGCTCTGATTATTAGCAATTATGCTAAGGAGAGAAACAAACACTTAGATTGACAGCATGCAAGATAGAAAAGAAAATAAAGGCAAGATAAGAGCTAGCAAATATAATTATTAAAGGGGTGAAAGATTATGGGAAAAATGAATGTACTCTTGACCTTGCAAGAGACTTCTTGAAAGATAAATTGCAATGGCAAGGACAAATAGACCAAGCTTGGAGAGTAGGTAAGATTATCGGTGAGAGAGCCAGGCCCATAAAAGTCATCATGCCTTGCTTGCGTAATAAAGAGATCATTCTAAGAAAGAAGCGGTTGAGGGTTTTGCTTTTTTTCCTAGAAGAATATTGCTTGTAAGACCACGAAGAAGAAAGGCGGGATGAAATAGCAAAAGCTAGGGCAGCAAAGAGATGAGGGAAAAATACCATGGATTTATAAAGGTACAAAGGATTGTGATAGCGTAATTTGGACCCCAACTACCTGGGCAACAAAACAATAACAAAGAAAGGCGACAAGCTCTTGACAGAAATGAGGAAGCAAGGTCAATATGGGAAAGCGAGAGAAAAGACTCAACTATGAGTCTTGCATGTCACCAAAAAATAGCAATCCAAAGTCGTACCCAAGTTTCCTTAAGGTTAGTTTGTTGGAACTACCAGGGGTTACCAACGAACGAGGACTAGGTTAGGGCCTAATGCCGGAAAGGTAGAGATATAGTTTCCTCGTAGAAATACATAAGGAACATGAAGAAGTGCGAACACCATTGTTTGAAGGAGTGCGGGAAGATATTAGTGTGGAACAAAGGCAGGGAATGGCAAAGGGCAACGCAGGGTATCGAGTTATTAGTGAGAGAAAAAGAAGGTCGTTTGATTCAGCTAGAAAAAAGACCCAAACAACAGATTTTTCGCTTAAAATATCATGAAATAAAATCACTTGATGCGGCATGCTACTTTGTGCCGCAAGTTTCAAAAATCTACAAAAATTGGGGAGAAACGACCACAAATACCCCTTTACAGCCCTAAAGCGAGATATTACAATATATTCTCGGCTAGGTGAAGTCCTTACGAGTGGGATTTCAATGCTAAAGCAGCCGGAGTGAACAAGCTAGCATTCTTTGTTATGAAGATTGTGACCCTATCGGCTTACAAAAGAGAGTAATCATTAATGGGAAAGTTTTCGAGGAGGATAAAGAACGATCTCTTTGGAGAAAAATTGCTTACGCTATGTGGACTTTCGATTTAGTCATTCGTAATGGTTTGATTAGATGGGAAAAGTCCGGTAATCTCACTTGCAACACTTACAATGGAACGAGTGTAGTAGATTATGTAATTTTCTCACATAGTTTGTGTGAAATTGAGAGTGTTAGGTGGAGATCAAATTTGGGACTTAGAATCGAGATCACAAGACAAAATGATTTAAGTTTCTCTTGGACCGAAAAGAAGCAATTAGGGTCAAAACTCAATGTGTTCTCAACAATCCCCCAAAGGGTAGAATTCTTTTGACCACATGGTGTAAATACCTTGAGAAATAACGCTAGAGGCTCTTTGAGGCAGAGGAAATCCATTTCATGGCCTTCATAGTCATGAATTAACACATTTAACTCAAAGCGCACTTATGCTGAGTGCAAAAGAAAAATTAAATGCAGGAAACAAATTGCTTTCCGGTTAATGCTTGGTTTCATGAGGAATGCAAAAAAGAAAGGAGAATGTGGAAGGAATTAGACAAAGATAACATAAAGCTCAAAGCTTACAAGCATATATTAAGAAAGAAAAATGGTGATTTCAAGGTTTGGAGGATAGAAGAAACTAATCTTTTTGTGAAAAATAACCCCAAATTATTTTTGGAAGGAGCTCCGGCCTGAAAAAGGTCTGGCCCAGAGAAACAGCATTACAACTTCTAAATGGTTTTAACTATCTTGAAGACAACTTTATGACAGGATCCCAAGGTTAGCCCTCAACCTTGGTCGGCACGAACCTGAAACTCTTCCACGATGCAAGAGGTAGAGATGGGCATCAAGAAGTTAGTTCTTTGGAAAACCAAAAGACTTGGATTGAACTCCAAGCGAGTATCTAAAGTGGGGCTTAAAAATTCTTTCACCTCAGATCACAAAAATTTTCAACAACATCATGTCGAGGTTCCTCACATATTGGACAACTAGTATGGAAATACCTCTTTTCAAGAGTGGTGACATCAATAATCCTTCCAATTACAGATTCATAATGATAAAACCCTTGTTTGCAAAGTTATTTGGAAGTATGATAGAAAATAAAATTAGCAAATGGGAAAAAGAAAGAGATAAACATGCTAAAGGGCAAGCCGGTTTTAGACCTAAACATTCCACAGTTGATCATTGTATAACTTTAAGGCACATCATTGAAAAATCTTGGGAAAAAAATGAAGAAGTTTTCTGTTGTTTTGTTGATTTCATAAAAGCCTTTGACACGGTTCCTAGGGATAAGCTTTGGCGCAGAATGGAGGAACTCGAGGTTCCAGGAGGCATTTTGAAGCCGATTGTGCATAAGTTGTATAGAAGAGGAGTGAAAGTCAAAATTAGAACTTCGAGCGAGGCATTTCTAAAAAGTTTAGAAGCTGATATCGAGGACCAAACGGGTTACCCATTCTCTCTTGCCCCTTTTGGTTTATATATTGACAAGTTTGAAGAGTGGCTAAATTTGGAAGGGGTGACGGTATCCATTTGGGCAAGTTCGTTATAAGGCTTCTTTATACGCGGATGACCTTATGCGGTGCTAAATCGACTCTTGGTTTGCGAGAACACTTACGTTCCCTTAATTTTTGTAGAAGGGTGCGGATGCAAGTCGGTATTAGCAAAACAAAAAGTATCGATTTTCTCTAGCAAAGCATAACCGGCATAGGTTCTGCTTTGAAGGCAACGTGCAGGTAAGTTGCAGTCCCTGAAACTCCTGGAATTGACTTCAATAGAAGTTGGTTGGGAGGGTTGTAGAAATAAAGAAGCCCATGGGGGTTGGAAAGCATTCTATGCTCTTAAGCAGTTAGAAGTAGAGCTATGGGATTGGAAAACCACTCTAACTCTTTTGAAGCCTACATTGATTAGGTGATTCTCTATGGTTGTGAACTATGGAGCTAATGACTGTAGAGATCTTAGAGTGGAAACAAATTAGAAAATTCGAAGCATTTGATTACAAATAAATTCAAAATTAAAATTGCAATTCCTTATGTTATCTTATTAAATGAAAAGGGGCTTACTCCTATTGAAGTAATTGCTATGGTGCGAGTCATAAGATATTTCGAAAAAAATTGAGCAAATGGAAAGTAGATGGCATAAGGTTGTGTTTAATTACGAGGATTGTGCAAAAGAAGGAAGACTTGGATGTGGCAAAATAACAAATGGTTTAGTAAATGGGGTATTTGCTTGAGCATGTGTCCTACAAACAGTAAAGAGATAAAAACTTTTGTTATGGATAAGTTCTACAAAAGCACTTGGGAGAAAGAGCTAGGGAGAAACAAGAAGTACTACATTGAAGAGTTTACCCCATATAATCATAAATAAAAAGCGTACATAGGAGCCAATATTTTCTAGAGATCTAAAATTCTTATTGCTCAATTAAGGACTAATTCCCATCAACTCCATTGTGAAACGAGAGCGCTGAAAAAGGCCAAAAGAAATTAGCGAAAGAGTATGCATTTTTTCTCTTACGAAAAAAGTGGAAACGCGCTGAAAAACATTTCGTTTTAGAATGCGAGGCCTTCAAAGACATCGGGGAAAATTATGCGAGATGCAGCAACTAGCCTTTGGGATAATCCTATTCAACGAAGAGTTTGTCGAGAAGTTGGGGAGCATGTATTGTAAAAAACTCCAATATGTCCCATAGGTTATTTTTTAGCCTTGTGGACATTAAATACTTTCTTTCCTTTCTTTCTTACTCTCCCACACTCGATTGGAAACCTGACAAGCCTTCAATGTCTTGACATGGTCCAGTGCACCACTCTACAGACCCTCCTAGAATCAGTTGGGAACTTGACATGCCTTCAAAGTCTTGACTTAAGGGTGTGCTCAGCGATGCAAAAACTCCCAGATTCGGTTGGAAATCTGACAGGCCTCCAAAGTCTTGCCTTGAGTCGGTGCTCCACTATATAGATGCTTCCAAAATCGGTTGGAAATCTGACAAGCCTCCAAAGGCTTGCATTAGATAGGTGCTCTAATCTCCAGATGCTACCAGAGTTAGTAAGGAAGCTGGGTCTCCAAAAGTGAGTTAAGATGAGTCCAATAATAAAAATCAAGTGTCAGCTTTTAAGTGAGAGTTAGTGGGGAAAAGGAAAATTAATTTAGAGTCTATAATGATTTCATATTTAGTAAATACTTTTGGTTGAGTCATTATAATATATGTGGGGTTATTGTTGATTGAATCATTGTAATGATTTCATATTTAGTAAATAATTTTGGTTGAGTCATTATAATGTATGTGGGGTTATTGTTGGTTGAATCATTGTAATGTGTGTGAAAACCACAACTCGGTAGTTAGTTGAGTCATTGTAATATGTGTTTTTATATATTTATTAATTTAATAAGCAAAATAATTTAAACATTAAAAAAATCAAATTATTCCACATTTAAAATATAAAGAATTGATAACCTTTTTTTTAAATAATTTAATTTAAAATTGAAAGTATAAAGAATTACTTTTAAGTTTACACTCGTTTTTTAAACAATGGCCATTATGCTAATATACACTGACTCAAAAAGAGTAATACACAAATTTAAAATTAATATTTAATTTATATATTTATGTATTTCATCATTTAAACAATATAAAAAAAATAGTAAATGTAAAATTAGATATAAAAAATAAAATAAATTGTTTGCATTTATATATAAAAAGTAAAATATAAATTAAATTAAATTATTCCATAATTAAAATATAAAATTTTAAATAAGGTTTACACTCATATATTTTTAATAATTTTTTTAAAACAAAATAATATTATTATCTAAGTTATTGTTCATGGGGTTTTGGATAGACAAGGTGATCATGTGCTTTGTTAAGGCACTCTTTGATGTAGTTCAATTCTCCACCCAAATCAGAGTGATATATTGGACATGATGAAAATGTAGTCCTGCCAAATTTATAAAAAAAAAAAGGGTAAATTATTATTTATTAATTTAATAGAAAAAAAAAGTGATCATTTAAACGGTATAAAAAACTAGAGAATAAATCAAATAATTCCACATTCAAAATTAAGATAAAGTTTACACTTACCCGATACAATGAGTGTTAAGTGGACTATTCAAAATCATGAGAAATTGGTGAGTTACGACTACCTCTCATAGAAATGGTCATAGATGAATGACTTACTTAACGTACTTGAATCCCAAAAATGATATCTAATATAATGCAGTGCGGAAACCCCTCATACTTAAATACAAAGAGTAAAGGGAGCTCTACTTGAATGGTTTATGAGGCACAATACTTGCTAAGGTTTTGCAAATGGGGTAGCAAGCTAAGTGGGCTTGATTGTGGGGAAAAATCTACAGTTAAGCATGTTTGAGCCAGAGGAGTTCTGGGATGGGTGACCTCCTGGGAAGTCATGATTACCGAGTGCAAGCCCCATAAGTAATGATCGACGCTATGTGATTCATTTCACTAGTTTCAGTCCTCAATGCACTGATTTTTAAGTAAAATATTCAAAATCATGAGAAATTAGTCAGTTACGACTACCTCTCATGGAAATGGTCATAGATGAATGACTTACTTAACGTAGTTGAATCCCAAAAATGATATCTAAAATTTAATTTAAAATACAAAATATAAAAAAATAATATAAACTTTACACTTTACCAACTCTCAATATTTAAAATAAATATAATCCAAAGACTTAATATCTTTATTTAATTTATAATTAAAAATTTGAAATATATATATATATATATATATATATATATATATATATATATATATATATATAAATAAACAAAACCTTTGACTTCCTACAGTGAATTTATTAATTTTCAAAGTTTAGAATTTTAATTCATATTTTAAATACTATCATTTTGACCATTGTTTTAATGGTTTACATTTCTAAAAAATATCCATTAATGATGATGATGATTAAAGTTAATTAAGGCCAATATGGTTTATTAGACAAGTAAAATATTAATTGTGGTTCTGTAACATTTTATTTCTATGATCGAAAAGAAGAGAGACAAGTGTTTGCAGATCATCATTGTTTTGTTGACTTAACAAGTAAAGAAAGTTGGTAGTGGCAAAGATTTTGAAAATTAGAACCGATGTGAGTAAGAGGTGGGAAATCCAAGAAAAGTGTTTTTCATCTTCAACCCTCTTTGTACTACAAAGGTGATAGAATATTTCTTGCAAGGTGTTTTAGAAATTGTTCAGCACCCAGTTTCTTTAAGTGGATTGAATTATTATTTTCATTTTAAGAACAAGAATTTTGTTAATTTGGTAGCTCAGGGACACATTCCCTCCATTGGAGAGCCTTCCTCATCGAGAGAGGCCCATACTAACCCTTGGAAGAATTTAATTTGGTTAAAGAAAAATATAACTTTTAAGGTAAAACCATATGTGCACAAAAGTACAAGTCGGCCTGTGCAAGCAAATTCGATCCCTTGAGACATATAAATAGATCATTTGTCACATTGCTTTGGAGCATCAACACACATCACATTTCTTCTCTTGGACTAGTTCGACTACTTCTGAAATTGCGAGTACTTTTCACACGTGCGAAGGAGAGAGAGAGCCTTTTTTTATTGGCCAAATTCATCTTCTGTTTTGGGACCTTGACCAACTTTGACTTCAATTGACTTGGGCTCATCTTGGCTTGGAAATTCTGATTTTATCTTTGTTTTAGGAGGTTGCATTAGATGTCGAATATTTCTGTGCTAGTAGACCAAGGTTGATTGCAAGTTCTGACCATAGTTGACCGCAAGTTTGCTGGAGTTTGACCATGGATTTTATCTCTTCTTTAACCAATGTTTTGAAGACTATTTTGACTAAATTTTGACCAACAAGGAAGGTTGCATTTAATGGAAGGTTGACTGAACATTTTGGAGTATCTTTGACCATTAAATTTTGGACCGGTTAGGGAAGCATTGACTGCTGTTGACTTTGACCAAAACTGCAGACTTTGACTTTTAGTCAAATTTGACTGTTGGGCTCATACTGAATGGATATTGGTTAGTTGTTTTGGATGGTCAAAGATAGGACTTTGACTTATTGTTGATAAACTGGAACATTGTATCTCTCTACTGAACATTTGATGACAATCTAATAGAAGAAGAATTTTGAAAAGGTTTTCCCCTTGTGGAGTTTTTCCGTGACCAAATATTGTGTCTCTCTTGTTCTTAACTATCTGCTATTTTGCATTGAATTTTACTTTTCTATATACAATTGTTTATTGTTACTCAAAGATTGAATACATTGATTGGTAATTGAAGAAGAATTGGAATAAGTGATTGTGTTAAGGATAGAAGAGTGAAAAATTAATATTCTTTCCTCCAAAACCTTTTAGGCTCAACTTTAGAAAGGTGAAGAAGATGCTCTTGCCTCCTATTTATATAGCATATTTTCTTCGTTTTGATAAGAGCTTTGTACATATTTATTTTTTCAAGATCTATGTTTTCATTAGGAGCATCTCTAATCTCTTTCCTAGCATTTTTACAATCATTATCATACTAAGGGTTGGAAGTTCTATTATTCTTTTTATAAAAAACCTTGGTAGAGAACTTGTTAATGGTATTGGAAATTGTTGTAGTAAAACCGTGTTAGACATGATCAATGTCATCATTATAGATTAAGGAATCTAAATCCATTTTTAAATCCTTTAATCAGGGATCGATTTTTATTATGTCAAAACGAATGTGCCTTTGACTCTTACAATTATTTTGCATGCAACTGACGTGTATATCAAGGTTTAGTTAAGGTTATATATTTGTTGTCAGAATCGGGCTCACGGTCATTTAGGAGGTCAAAATTTACAACACGGTTGAAAAAATGGGTATCAGATATCACATAATCCACAATGCTATTACCAAGCCCATGAATATGAGTCATCTAGCCACAGGTTGGACATTTATTAATTTAATTACAAATTATCAAGTCTTGGGAACTATAGACCTTGATTAGCTCAGTACCAAATAATTTCTTTGTTATGTCTTCAGAATTTCTTTTGAAACTGCTAGCGAAGTAAAGATCTCATTTAGTTAAAGGGGATTAAGGTGGGAGTTACTACTAAGGAGAGTAGCTTGGCTAGTATTGGTTCTAGCATTGAAGTCCTCGAACAAGAGGATATTACCTTCGTTCCTTAGACTATAAATATCCTATTCTAAGGTATTGAAGGGGAAGTTCTTATCGAGGTTATTTTTCTTATAGGAGGTACAGTTGATAGGAGAAGATAACAAATTTCAAGATAAATCCTATTGGTGTTAGAGTGTGAAATTTCAATACAAATGTATCAGTTGAGGGACTCAATCTTATGAAGTTGAATATGAGGATAAATATCACTCACATTATAAAAATATTATATAACTTTTGATAGCAATTAAATATGTTAAAGTAATGTGAATAGATAGCAGTTAAACACAAACAAATGTAAAAGAAAAACTTAGATAAACTCTAGTGACTGCATTCTATTCACAAGATGTACATATTAATACATAGTTTTCTGACTCTTGGTTTTCATCTTCCAATAGGTCACTTGGAATTCAATGATTGTTGGAATTCCTCCACACCAACCCTAACAGATTAAGTGTCCAACAAAATCATTTGTTTTTCTTGGTTTTCATCTCCCAAGAGGTCTGTTATGCAGGAAATCCTGTATTCGGAAAGAAGTGATCCCTCTAGCCCAATGAGTGGGTCTAGTAACAACCGTGACAAAGGATACAAGCTTTCCTATTTTAACATTGAAAGTAAAATGAGAGAGGGAGATGACCTACCTCGCTCCTTATGCAGTCGTTTCCTCTATGTCGATGTCGATCCTTTCGCTTTCAGGCTTGTTCCTCGCTATGCCCTCTGCATCTGAATACCTGTAAAGAAGATCACACGAAAAAAGATAGAATATACATAGCATATATATTTCAAATAAAACCACATGACAAATCAAGGAGTATCATGCTAAACCAATTAATATTAACAGATTTATGGGAAGCAAAGCATACTTTGTATTATAAAATGAACAAAGGGAAGCTTACAACTAGTGCCTTGATGTTGAAGGCCTCCTTTGGAGTGGTAATCCAAGTCCAAGCTGTTGAGTCCCGAATTTGCCTCTTTTCCATACACTTTTCCATATCTTTTTCACTCACCTAAACCTCCAAAATTGTCAATATCATGTGCAAAAGGGTATCTAACATGGTTTTTAATTATGGTTTTGTGTTTTCTATTTGATTTAGATTTTGTTCATACAGCTGCGGAAACTTGTCACTTTCCGCAGCTGCTGCAACTTTCCGCAGCTATTTTGTGGAAATCGATGTTACAGGTGTCTACGAAGGAAACGAGCCACATGGGCAGGTTAGGAATGACAAGGACATGGTTCGTGTCCTATTGGTTCAAGTAAATTCGTCAAAGGAAGCCGCGGTCAAAGCCATCCACGTGGAAGTCAACTATGGAGTTCTATGTCGGCTGGACTCTGTTTCGTGGCATATAAACATCCATACGGCCGTTTCCAAGCTTGCGAAGGTTAATTGACATCTGTGCAAAGTTCTGGAGTTGAATTTAAGCGCCCACCTTCCATAGATCCGTTTTCCAACATGGCCATACTCCTATATCCGTGGCCTTAGTGGTCTACGTGCTGGCTGCTATCATAAACTTCAGGAGACAGTTACAGTTTATTGCTTTATATAGAGCGTTTGCATACGCACGTAGTTGTTAGTTGTTAGTTGTTAGTAGATCATAGCTGTTGAGTTGTTAATTGATAGTTGATGTGCGTACTCTGTTATGTAGTGATTACGCTGCCTTGAGCCGTAATACTACCAGTCTGTAATGAACTGCTTTTTAATGTGAAAAACTCTGTTTTCAACTTAATTTGTGTTGAGGATCGTTACCAAAGCTGCGTAGAGGGCCCCTGCTCAGCCGAGGTTCTGTGTATTAATGTTTATATTTTTCATTTCATTTCTTTAAACAGTCATTGTATCATAATCCATTACATGTTCATATTTCATAGTTGCTTCATTTCTGTTCATACATTTCTATAATTTCCATTGCATTCTTGTCTTTCATGTTTTTATGATTGTTAAATCACTGATCAGTTTTCTTGTGCAGGTTTTAGGTAGACAGCCCGGGGCATTTTCATAGTATTTTGGTTAATGATATGAAACTAACATTATTCTGCTGCTAGTTTTTCTTTCCACAGCTTTTGTTTAACTTCAGTCTTGCTTTGTACATTTCATTTTTGCTTATCTGATTCAGTAGTTAAAATTAGACATATTAAGCTACTCATAGTGTCTTCGGTTACCTCCGAAAGCCACAGCTGGACTGATGGTGAGGGGCTGCATGATGAAATGTGTAGTTTAGTATTAGTTTCCTTTCTGCAAAATTAGATATATTAAGCTGCTCATAGCATCTTCAGTTACCTCCGAAAGCCACAGCTGGACTGATGGTGAGGGGTTGCATGATGAAATGTGTAGTTTAGTATTAGTTCCTTTTCTGCAAATTTAGATATATTAAATCATGTATGACATCTTCAGTTGCCTCCGAAAGCCACAGCTGGACTGATGGCGAGGGATTGAATCATGTGTGTATGGTTTAGTATTAGTTTACTTTCTGCGAATTAAATATCAGTTACACAAGTTGTTTATGATTATTTCCGCAAGTCATAGCTGGTCTAATGATGAAGGGTCAGAAAATGAATTGATGTAATCTGATTTAGATTTATTTCATTGCAATTTTGAATTTCCATAAGCGTAGTTTCTTTTGTGTTCATTTGGCAGCAAGAATAGTTTAGTTTTCATGTTCACTAGTTTCCTGTTTTGATTCATTAGATTAGCAGCACCTTTTCATTTCAGCAGTACACTTTTACTTTCTTTTAAGTTTTGTCATTGTAATTTCAATTTTCTTTTAAAGTTTCAAGATTGGTAAATCATTATAGGGGATATCATTTCCTTGAACAAATATAACCAAGCTTGTTTTTCACTTTAGAATTTCCATTTTACCTTAGAAAGACCAAAAACGACAAAATGTTAAGAAAGAGGTTATCTTGCACATATAGTGCGCCGCACTTCATCAGCTTACGATTCCCGGATTGACAATTAAATGCAGCAATTTAGGAAACACTAAATTGACCAAACATTTTGGCGCCGTTGCCGGGGAAGTGTAACTAGGTAGCCAATTTCTTAAAAAAAAAAAAACATAAAATCATAAAAGAAGGGAAACTTGATAACTTCTTGAAGTATGCTCTCCTCTTGCACCTAGTGTGATCTGGAGGATCAGAAAAGAGAATTATTGGTTTAGTAATTTCTTAAGTATGCTCTCTTCTTGCACCTAGTGTGATCTGGAAGATCAGAAAGAGAATTATTAGCCCAACTTTAAAAAAAAAAAAAGAATAAAAATGACATGCATAGAGCGAGAGATTCTAGGGGGAGGTTTATAGCTAAAGCCAAGAGTTCAATTTTCACAACTCCATCTTCTTCAAGGCATAGACCAGATTCACCACCATCTACCCCTAGCCTTAGGATTTTTGGAAGTCAAAGAACAGCTGAATTAGAGGATTCTCCTATATCACCTACTAAAACCCACTTAGAAAACAAAGAGATTTTCTCTCATCCTTCCTTGGTAGAAGAACTAGAGGACTATAAGGACTCTAAAGAAACTATCATGGCAGAGGAAGTAATAAATAGAGGTGGAGGTAGAAGAGGAGGAGATAATGAAGATAACAATGGTGAAGGAAATAATGGTAGAAATAGGGACAATTTTCTTGGATTCCCTATAGTTGATGAGGAAACTCATTCAACAATGAAAAATATCTCACCATCTGTTCTCCATAACTTTTATGGATTGCGAAGTGAGGATCCTGAAACATTTATGTTTGAGTTTGAAGTAGTGTGCCGAACTTATGACTATATGGAAGATTCTCAAAAACTCAAACTATTTCCTTCAACTTTGAAGGGATCTGCTTTGAAATGGTTCATGGGATTAGCCACTCAATCTATCAAGACTTGGAATGATATGAAACAAACATTTTTGGATAGATACTTGGACTATTGTATGCCCACCAATCACAAGGATGAGGTATTCAAAATGATGCAAAAAGAAGATGAAAATTTGGAAGACCTAATTGAAAGATTTAAATACAACTTGAAAAGAGCAAAGATGAGCAACTTAGATAATGAAACCTTGAAAGCCCTCCTATTAAAAGCCATTAGAGATGAATGGATAGAAATTTTAAACATGATGGGGAAAGGAGACATTTCTCAACTCCCATTTCATGATATAACAGGACTATGTATCCAATTCTCAAGGGGAAGATCTAAAACTGGAAAAGGGCCTAGGGATTCTTCTCTTATTAGGGCTAACAAATCTGCAACTGGATCAGTAAGTAGGGCAGAGATTGGTAATATGCTTGATGAGTTTAAAACTGATATCTTAGGGAGTCTTAGTGAACAACTAGACACCCTTAAAATCCAAAATAAGCAGAAAGCAGAAACAGATGCTTTAGCCATATTTTGTCCGAAATGTAGAAAGAAACATGCTTTAAGGGAATGTCCCTTGGATGCAAAAGTTGTAGAAACATGTATGATTTGCTCAGAAAATCATGAGATCAAGGATTGTCCTTCAATCCCTGGACTCAAAGCCGTTTTTCAAGAAGATCCAAATTCAATAGAATCTCTCTGTTTTGTCGCAAGGAGACCTTGGCAGGGACAACAATCTCAAGGGTTTAATAACCCTATGAATCTTCAAACCCCACCAAATTGGACTCCTTGGCAACAATCTTGGCCCCAATATCAAAATTCATATCAGCCATTGGTACAAGGGATGCAAAATCCTTATGGGAGATTTGCTCAATTTTATCAATATCCTCCATCTTTTCAAAATCAACAAGCTCTACAATTTCCAAGCCAAAATCCACAACTTTCATTGCCATTTCCACAACAACAACCTTCTCAAAAAAATACAAATCCTCAACTTATTCTCCCATACCAACAGAAGACAAATCAACTTCCAGCTCAGCCATTGCCAAATCCTAACAATAAGAATCCTCAAACTACTTATATGGTAGAAGGACAACAATTTCCTACCTATATGATTGTTCCTCTCAACGATGTACAACTCAGATCCGGTAGAGTTTTAGAAAAACCTTCTATAGACATTCAAGAGCAAGATACCTCTGAGGAGGACTCTCTTCAAGTCAATAAGGGTTCTGAGGAAGAATCTCTTCAAAATTCAAAAATCCAAAAAGAAAAAGAAAAGCTAACATCCACAACTCCTATAGTTGAGCAACCTGTATCTTCATCTACACCTCCTTTTCCGGAAAGACTACAAATTGATAAGGGGGTGGAAAAACAAATCTTGTTGCCTAACTATGACTTTTTAGATGAATTGAAGAATGTTTGTATCAATATTCCATTGCTACAAGCCATTCGAGAAATTCCTATTCTAGCAAAAACCATAAAGGAGTTGAGTTTCAAAAGACCAGGAAGAAAGCTAAAGGACACAAGAAGAATCTACCTGGTAGGAAAGATTGCAGACATTATGATGAGAAAAATTACCATGCAGAAGTATGTAGATCCAGGAAGTCCAATTGTCAAGACACATATAAATGGGATAGAAATTCCAAACACATTGATTGACTTAGGGGCTGCTATCAACATTATGAGTAGACAAACTATGGAACAATTAAAACTTCCTAACCTTCTTTTTACACCTACTTTATTGCAACTTGCAGATCGATCGGTTATTAAACCAGATGGTGTATTAGAAGATATTTCAGTCTCCTTAGATTCTTGGGAATATCCAGTAGACTTTATGATTTTGACTTCCAAAAGTAATCTAGGAGGACATCCAATTATCTTAGGAAGACCTTGGCTGGCCACAGCTGATGCTTTTATTAGTTGTAGATCTGGAGACATGTACATTTCAAATGGTAATTCGACAAAGAAATTCAATTTATATCCTCCAGCAAGAGCAATTACAGAAATAGGAGACAATGAATGGGTCGATGATGAGAACACTATACAACCTGTCTTTACCATTTCTGAAATTAGTGAGGATAGTCAAATTCTCAACACATTAGAAAATTTTGAGATAACTTCAGAATATGACCCCACACAATTTCAGTTGGAATCTGACATAGAATATTTATCATCAAGACAAATGTCTCTCTACTCTATGGAAGAGTTTGGTAATTCTGCTTTTGAGATTTTTCCAGAAAAGACATTGAATATCAACAAACATCTGGAGAAGTCACAACAAGAAGAACTAATCTTGCAAAAACATTCTACTGCATTTGCATGGGAGTATACTGACATGAAGGGTATTGATCCTAAGACTTGCATCCATCATATCTATATTGAGGAAAACAGTAGACCAATCAGACAACCTCAAAGAAGGATGAATCCAAATCTTAGGGAGATAGTGAAAGAAGAGCTCCAAAAATTTCTCAATGTAAACTTCATTTATCCAATTTCAGATAGCCGATGGGTTTCTCCTTTGGTTATAGTACCTAAAAAGAATGGTAAATGGAGAGTATGCATTGATTACAGGGAGTTGAACAAAGCAACTTTGAAGGATCACTTTCCTTTGCCTTTTATTGATCATGTATTAGATACATTAGCAGGTAAAAAGTACTTTTCATTTTTGGATGGTTTTAGTGGCTATAATCAAATTCAGGTAGCACCTGAAGATCAAGATAAGACCACATTTACTTGTCCATGGGGAACTTTTGCCTACCGAGTGCTTCCTTTGGGTTATGTAATGCACCAGCAACATTCCAAAGAGCAGTACTAGGAATTTTTTCTGATCTAATCCATGATTGTGTAGAGGTTTATATGGATGATTTTACAGTTTATGGTAATTCATTTCAAGAGGCATTAGAAAATTTGGAAAAAGTTCTCATAAGATGTAAAGAAACAAACCTTTCATTAAGCCATGAAAAATGCTTTATGATGTTTACTGAAGGGATTGTTTTAGGACATCATATTTCAGGAGATGGAATTAAGGTTGATAGATCAAAAGCTGAAGTCATCTCCAAGTTGCCTATTCCAAATTGTCAAAGAGATGTTAGAAGTTTTCTAGGATTTACTGGTTACTATAGAAGATTTATAGAAAACTTCACTAAAATAGCATCTCCACTCTTCAAATTGCTTACAAAAGACTGTGAATTTAAATGGGATCCTGATTGTCAATCACCTTTTGAAACTTTGAAAACAAGAATATCTGAAGCACCTATCTTGAGAGGACCAAATTGGAAACTCCCTTTCCATATTTCTACGGATGCTTCAGATACAGCTCTAGGAGCCGTGTTGGGTCAAAAAGATTTAGTTCCTTATGCCATTTATTATACCAGTAAAAATTTGACTCCCACAGAGTTGAACTATACTGTGACTGAAAAAGAGTTTTTAGCTGTTGTTCATGCAATTAATAAGTTTAGACATTACATAATAGGCTATGAAACTTTTATTCATACCGACCATTCTGCAATTAGATATTTAATGAACAAACCTGTTACTAATGGCAGAGTGACAAGATGGCTCTTACTTTTGCAAGAATTCAATATTACTGTGTTGGATAGACCAGGAAAACAGAATACAGTAGCTGATTTCTTGTCTAGAATTCAAAATACTAAAGAAGATTCTCCCGTAGAAGATAAGTTTCCTGATGAATATTTGTTTGCAGTAACTATTAAGACCCCTTGGTATGCAGATATTGCTAACTATTTGGTTACAGGGAAACTACCTTCACATTTATTTCCAAGAGAAAAACGAAAAATTATTCAGGAGAGTTCAAGATAATCATGGATTTCTAACGAATTGTTTAAAACAGGGCCAGATCTTGTGATCAGAAGATGTGTCAGGGAAGATGAAATGCCTGATATTCTTAAGGCATGTCATGATGAACCATGCGGCGGACACTTTGCGGACAAAAGGACGGCCTATAAAATCCTTTTCTTGGGATATTATTGGCCTTCTCTCTTCAAAGATGCAAAACAATATGTCAAAAGGTGTGATAGCTGCCAAAGAGTAGGGAAACCTACCCTTTCAAATGAAATGCCACCGCAAACACAGGTACTCATTGAACCCTTTGAAAAATGGGCTTTAGATTTCATTGGACCGATTAATCCACCATCGAAGCAAAAGAAGTATATATTGGTTTGCACTGATTATGTTACTAAATGGGTAGAAGCTAAAGCATTAGTATCTGCTAATGAAAATTCAGTTGTTCATTTTCTTTATGAGGATATTTTTACTCGCTTTGGTGTTCCAAGAGAAATTGTAACAGATCAGGGGAGCCAATTCACATCAAATTTGGTGGAGAAGTTGATGGAAGAATACAAAATCAAGCACATAAAATCTACTCCTTACCATCCACAAGAAAATGGTCAAGTGGAGTCCACAAACAAAGTTCTTGAAAGTATCATCACCAAAACTGTTCATCTACATAGAAGAGATTGGGCAGATAGGCTTCCAGAAGCCTTGTGGGCCTACACAACTACATGGAGGAATACAACAGGACATTCTCCCTATGAACTTGTTTATGGGAAAGAAGTCTTGTTCCCCATTGAGTTCCAAGTCAAGACCTTCAAGATAACAGTTCAGTTGGGAATGGACTTATCAGAAGCTCAAAAGCATAGAATGGAGCAATTGAATGAGCTAGATGAGATCAGACAAGAAGCAATTCTAAGAACCGATCTAGTTCAATATCAAAGAACTAAGTGGCATGACAAATATATCAAAGAGAAGAAGTTTCAAGAAGGAGATTGGGCATTGTTATTTGACTCCAAGTTCAAAGATTTTCAAGGGAAATTTCAGACTCATTGGCTTGGGCCATATGAGATTGACAAGATCTTTAACAATGGAGCTGTAAGAATCAAGACCATTGATGAGTTTCAAACTCCTCTTATAGTGAATGGCCATAGATTGAAAGTTTATCATAAGCCACTCTCTAAAGAGGATTTTGTCAAGTTGTTTCAAGGAAGTTCTGCAATCAGGCTGGTACAGAAGAATTCTTCTTCTCCACCAGGCTAGCTTTTGTTTTTCAAGTTTTAAAAAAAAAAAAAAAAAAAAAAAGAGAGAGAAAAAAAATGGTATAAGCCTGAAAACCAATCATTGATTGGCAGTCTTATACAGAAAATATGGGGTGAAAATCAGGGACACCTGACACTCTATATTTTCCAAAAAAAAAAAATCTGTTTTTCATTTTATTTCATCTCACCACCCACTCCATTTCATTCCACTTCATTTCATTTCATTTCACTTCATTACACTTCATTCCACTTCATTTCACTTCATTACACTTCATTCCACTTCATTTCATCCATTCCATCAATAAAAATCTTTTTATGACCATTTCCACCTGGTCATTTGTCATTTGTTCATTTCTATTTCAGCCAAGTGATAGCTGTGTCAGTTTCCGCAGCTGACATCTGTTTCCGCAGCTGACTCCAGTTTCCGCAGCCAGAAGCAGATTCCGCAGCTACTACTACTCTGTTTTCAAAAAGAATGTACAATTAGTTGTTATTTTCATAAATCATGAAATAAAATGCAGGAGAGGATCAATGGGACATTCAAGACACTAATGAAGATCAATCAGTTGAAGACCAAGGGCAAAAGCAAGGATTCCAAAGGTATGAATAAATTTTATTTCAAATAGTATCAAAAAACACATTTTTATGTAATTTTAAACTATGAGCTCTACCCATAACGCGCAATGATTATATTGACAGTCCGTAACCTTCCATGATCTCTATGTTATCCTCTTACATTTATTCACAAACGGTTTCATTATTGAAATTCCGACTCTCACTCATGTTCAAATATCCCACCGTAGATAATGATACGTATTTGAGTTGACAAAGGACTCTTACAAGCCGCATAACTTCATAATCATTGATTGAAACGTGCTCATATTTATGACACAACCACCAAAAATTAAAAATGTGGCCGAATGCATTATACTTTGTTAACCTCTTTGTCGTTTCTTTGTCGTGGTTACAAAACCCCACTCTACTCATACTCACTCTCTGTTTCATTCCATTCCGTTCCTTTTGCTCACTCTCATTCCCGTATATCCACCCACAGTCTTATTCCATTCTGTTTATGGTGCTCATTTCCGTTTTGTGATAACATCCCCACAATATTGTGCTAGATTCTGTGTATTCCATCGTTCCATTTCCGCTTAAACCCTCACAAAGGCAAGCCTGTGAAGCACAGAGAAGTAAAATGGGAAAATTATTAAGGGCAGAGCCGGAAGGACAGAAATTTATAGAGGGATTTCCACAAGCAAAAGAGATGTTGAGCAAAGCTAAATGGCTACGTTTTATTCAGAAATTCAGGGGTTACCATAGAGAAGTTACCAAAGCGTTTGCAAGATCATTTGATGGCTCGGAAGCAGAAGTGGGAGACCTCAAGTTTTTAGTCAATGAAGCATCAATAGCAGCAGCCACAGAGCTTCTTCAGGAAGGAGAACGTTGGTTCAAAAACAAAAGTATCAGTGATGAGGCATGGAGAACAATCCTCCAAAATCAAGGTATGGATATCACTGTTTTCAAAAGAGGAATCCCTGTGCATGCAATAAAAGATGAATGGGCCACTTTATTACTCATTGTTCAGAAATTTATTACATGTGAAGGCCGTTTTGGCTCTATGTACATGTATCATACTAGGATATTGATGAATTTTCTTGAAAACCAAACTCTCAATCTTCCTTATTTCCTATTCAATAGCTTGAAGAAAATGGTTGTGACTGTGCAAAAACACCTAGGAGATGTAGAGCCTCATTTATATCATCATGGGCTTATAAAAAATTTGATTGAAAAGGAGCTAAAAGAAAGAAAAGATACATGGGAACAATTCTTAGTAAGAAACTTCTTTGAAGAACCTCAGGAAATTCCTGAAGGTAATCCAATTAGAAGGAGTAGAAGAAAGAAAATGGATGTTGAAACCCAAGTTGCTCCTACACAGGAAATTTCCGCAGCTAGCACAGCAAAAAGAAGTAGAAGGAAAAGAACAGTAGATGAAATCCAAGATACTTCTACTATTACTATGAAGAAAATGATAGGGAAGAGAGATTGGTAAAAAGGAAGAAGAAGGAAATCAAAACTAAGAAGCCAATAATACCAAAAGGGAAAGAAATTGTTGAGGCTGTCCATAAAACTCCTTCTTCTGAAGAAGAAGATCACCAAATTCTATCTGAAAGATTAGTTTTTCTTCAAAAACAATCATCTCTATCCAAGAAGGCAAAAACAGGAAAACAAGAACAAAAGGGTAGTGTACCACAACATGTGAGGAGAAGCAGCAGGCTTAAGGGAAAACTGAGAAAAACACAAATTAAAGGTCCTCATTTCATTGATTTGGGTGAGGAGACATCTGAACAGTCTCCAACTGACAATAGTCCATTTCAGTCAGTTAGTGAACCCGACTCCTTTCACTCCCAATCAGACAATGAGCGTACTCCATCTTATTCTCAGCAAAATATTGATGAAAGTTCTCCTCAGCCAAATTTTGAACATAATTCTCCCTTGCAGCATTTTGAGGACAGTCCAATGAAAAAGACACCGGAAGTAGACCCCAAACAGTAGGAGGTCTATGACTATATAGAATCCCTGGAGAAGGCAGCCACAGGCCCAAGTACCTCTTCTATTCAGCCTCATACATTGCAGGATGACTTGGTTCAGTCATTAAAACAAGAGATTTTTGAGCTTGAGCTTTTGAACCGGCATATCAAAAATGAAAATGAAACACTCAAAGAGCAAGGCAAACTGGACAAGATTATCCATGACAATACTATGTAACATTTGGGTATTTGGCAAAAGAAGAATAAGAAGCTAAAAAGGAAATGCCAAAAATTGAGCAGAGCACTTGTGAATATCAAATTCAGGTGCTTAATGAAGAAACCCAGAATGATGGCAGTACCAAAGAAGAAGAGAAGGGGGTTAGATGTGCCGGCTGAAGTATCAAGGCACATGAATTGAACAAAGAGTATCAAAATTTTGGTTGCATGAGGACATGCAACACCTTCACAGTGGGGGTATGTTGAGTCCCGAATTTGCCTCTTTTCCATACACTTTTCCATATCTTTTTCACTCACCTAAACCCCCAAAATTGTCAATATCATGTGCAAAAGGGTATCTAACATGGTTTTTAATTATGTTTTTTTGTTTTCTATTTGATTTAGATTTTGTTCATACAGCTGCGGAAACTTGTCACTTTCCGCAGCTGCTGCAACTTTCCGCAGCTATTTTGTGGAAATCTATGTTACAGGTGTCCACGAAGGAAACGAGCCACATGGGCAGGCTAGGAATGACAAGGACATGGTTCGTGTCCTATTGGTTCAAGTAAATTCGTCAAAGAAAGCCGCGGTCAAAGCCATCCACGTGAAAGTCAACTATGGAGTTCTATGTCGGCTGGACTCTGTCTCGTGGCATATAAACATCCATACGGCCGTTTCCAAGCTTGCGGAGGTTAATTGACATCTGTGCAAAGTTCTGGAGTTGAATTCAAGCGCCCACCTTCCATAGATCCATTTTCCAACATGGCCATACTCCTATATCCATGGCCTTAGTGGTCTACGTGCTGGCTGCTATCATAAACTTCAGGAGACAGTTACAGTTTATTGCTTTATATAGAGCGTTTGCATACGCACGTAGAGTTAGTTGATCATAGCTGTTGAGTTGTTAATTGATAGTTGATGTGCGTACTCTGTTATGTAGTGATTACGCTGCCTTGAGCCGTAATACTACCAGTCTGTAATGAACTGATTTTTAATGTGAAAGACTCTGTTTTCAACTTAATTTGTGTTGAGGATCGTTACCAAAGCTGCGTAGAGGGCCCCTGCTCAGCCGAGGTTCTGTGTATTAATGTTTATATTTTTCATTTCATTTCTTTAAACAGTCATTGTATCATAACCCATTACATGTCCATATTTCATAGTTGCTTCATTTATGTTCATTAATTTCCATTGCATTCTTGTCTTTCATGTTTTTATGATTATTAAATCACTGATCAGTTTTCTTGTGCAGGTTTTAGGTAGACAGCCCGGGGAATTTTCATAGTATTTTGGCTAATGATATGAAACTGACATTATTCTGCTGCTAGTTTTCTTTCCACAGCTTTTGTTTAACTTCAGTCTTGTTTTGTATGTTTCAGTTGTGTTTATCTGATTCAGTAGTTAAATTTAAATATATTAAGCTACTCATAGTGTCTTCGGTTACCTCCGAAAGCCACAGCTGGACTGATGGTGAGGGGCCGCATGATGAAATGTGTAGTTTAGTATTAGTTTCCTTTCTGCAAAATTAGATATATTAAGCTGCTCATAGTGTCTTCAGTTACCTCCGAAAGCCACAGCTGGACTGATGGTGAGGGGCTGCATGATGAAATGTGTAGTTTAGTATTAGTTTCATTTCTGCAAATTTAGATATATTAAATCATGCATGACATCTTCAGTTGCCTCCGAAAGCCACAGCTGGACTGATGGCGAGGGATTGAATTATGTGTGTATGGTTTAGTATTAGTTTACTTTCTGCAAATTAAATATCAGTTACACAAGTTGTTTATGATTACTTCCGCAAGTCATAGCTGGTCTAATGATGAAGGGTCAGAAAATGAAGTGATGTAATCTGATTTAGATTTATTTCATTGCAATTTTGAATTTCCATAAGTGTAGTTTCTTTTGTGTTCAGTTGGCAGCAAGAATAGTTTAGTTTTCATGTTCACTAGTTTCTTGTTTTGATTCATTAGATTAGCAGCACCTTTCATTTCAGCAGTACACTTTTACGTTCTTTTAAGTTTTGTCATTGTAATTTCAATTTGCTTTTAAAGTTTCAAGATTGGTAAATCATTATAGGGGATATCATTTCCTTGAACAAATATAACCAAGCTTGTTTTTCACTTTAGAATTTCCATTTTACCTTAGAAAGACCAAAAATGACAAAAAGTTAAGAAATAGGTTATCTTGCACATATAGTGCGCCGCACTTCATCAGCTTACGATTCCCGGATTGACAATTAAATGCAGCAATTTAGGAAACACTAAATTGAC